>OX457030.1:32477055-32745201 GCA_949752745.1 Protula sp. h YS-2021
TTTTTAGTGGAAAAAAATTCTTCAAAAAAAATTAGGCAATTGTGATGTCCCCGTCTACTTCGTCTCTGAAACAATTGATCTTCATTGATCTATTCACCAATATTGATCTTAGGAGAGACTGATCCGTAAACTAATTGCAATTCTAATTTCAATTAGTTTCCTATTGGTGAATTGCAATTTACCGAGGTGCAATGCATTCAATAAAATGAATATAATTTTATTTATTGTGTCTTTGTAAGCCAAGAACCCAAGAAAAAATAGTATATGGAGGGGGCAAGCGACCACCCCTTCACTTTGAAGGGAGGGGGGGGGGGGCAGTCGACCGGGTTGCAAAAAAAGGGGGGCATATGACAGGGGGTTGCAGATGACCGGAATTCAATTCATTGACAGTAAATTTCAAGTGCAAAACTCCAAGCGATACAAGAGCACTAACCCGGCTGTATTTATAAGATCTGTCACCAAAACTTTCGAACTTCAGCAAGAATTCAGTTCTTTACGAGTAAGACTTCTGGACTAAACAAAGTAAGAAAAACACACTTTTGGCCGAAGTAGAAAAAACACAACTTAATGCACAAGATCTTGTTTTTGAGAAGTTAATCTACAAATGCTGCTTTTTAACACGACGACGAAAAATTTCACGAAAAAAATACATGCAAAGAAGAGTGAGAATTAAATGTTAAAGCGATGCCACACTTCAAACCACAAGAATATATGCCATTTCTAGATCCAGTAGGAAGCCTCAAACTGACTAGCAAATTTGGTGGTCATGTAGATGAGACAATTAGTCGACTCCGAAAATGAAATAGGAGAACGCGTACCATTGGCCATAACTTTGGTCTTGCAAAGTTAAGAACGGAGATTTCTGTGAAACAACATACAGATGAAATAGCTGCAACGACGGATCTTATCCGTATGACTATCGGAAAATTCGTGATCAGATGCTCGCCTCGTGCTTTCCCAACTGCGCTTCCCAATTTTTCCATTGTATGAAGCGCATCGACCACTTTATTCAAGAGGTCACATGTAACGGGTCACGTAAAATTTACAAATGGCCATGAAGAAAAATTATCTTTTTTCTGATTCAATTTTTTTTTATTTGACCATTTGATTCTCGGAAAATTTAGACCCTGGCTGTTTAGTCTGAAAGTGTCGTTGCACGTAGCGGACATAAGCACTGACCTGGCTTTTATTATTATTTTGGCAATTCGCCAAAAACTGGTGAGAATATTAGCTATAATCAGATTTCCTTTAAAAGGCATCTCCTCCTGGATTTTTAGCGGAAACGTCTTAAAACTGTGATGGAAGGTAGTGTCCACATGGCTGTTACTTTTTAGGATATCCGCCAGATAGTGAAGGAAATATTGGCGAAAAACCACTTTTTGTAAAATCTTAACTGACGCCAGGGAAACGTAGTAGGCATTACTACCTACCTGAGTATTACTTTTTTGGCGATCCGCCAAACATTGGCGGAAATATCGGACGAAAGCCAAAAAAAAAAAAAAAAAAAAAAATCAATAAAATCGTAACTAACACCAAGAAATGGCCCAACTGTCTTGGAGTTTTTAGTTAAAGATAGCAATCAATTAATAAATTGTTACTTTGAGGAGTTTAAGTGATTCCGGTATACGAATGCAAACGCCAAAGACGCAAGCGTTAGATTATAGGATAAATGTCTCCAACGAACGGCCAGTTTCAGCACTTTTTCTGCCATCACTCATAGAATAACATGCAAAAACTGGGATTCCACGCAGTCGGACCTGCCACAATATCTTCGAGCAAACACCCCCTTCGTCCCCATTGCAGATGGCAGCTAATTCTAATAGTGAGAACATTGGCAGTAAGAAAGAATACATACTTTTTCATTACCATGTAGCGCAGTGAATTTCCCAGGTATGGTCTTCACTATGCATCACGAATGTGCGACAACTCTCATCCTGCGCAGTATTCACAGTCACCTAAAACCAAGAATGCTTAACTTACAGCCGATTTTACGGCATACATATATTTTATAAATGACTGATAACTAGCAATTACAAATTCAGGGAGGGGTGGGTGGGGGCGAGGGGGGGGGGGGGTCTACAAGAATGTCTAGGCGCAACTTCGTTGCTTCTTTCAATGTGTGCCATACTTGGCAATCTTCCTGTTAAGCTGAGCTTCCGTCGTCTGTCCATTTTGATGGTTTTCGAGTTATACCTGACCCCAGCTGGGATCGAGCCGGGGACTTCTCGCATGCTAGCGAAAGTGTTACCACTCACCCGTTTCCACTTCTTGGTGTCCCGTTTACCATCCGCTTGTCGTAGGTTTCACAGGATGCATTTGACACATGCACATTCATATCAACTTTCAATTAATCGGGGGAGGGGACGGGAGGGGACTTTCTATATCATATGCACATCTGAGGCCCTTTCGACTAAAATATTCTTCTTTTGACACATTTAACAAATAAAATTGTTTTCAGCCCTGGAAGAAACTCTTTTAAATTTCACCAATTCGGATCTTCAGCAACCATACGCCTAATCACACTTTGGGTGTTTCGAATAAAATGCGCAGTAGTTTTGAATTGCAACTGCAAGGGAACGGGTATCTCTACGAAAAGGCACGCTACAGGTTATCGCTCCAATCCCTCGCTATATAACAATATACAAGTCAACTGCGCTCGCTTTGAGGCACCTCTATGGCGACTTTGTGCGAGATTCGACGACCCACAAATCTTTATTGGCGTTTGCTAAAGGCCCTCAAAGTACAACGGTAATTATACACAACTTTTGTGTCACGCTTTCTTTAAAAGAAAAGAATACAGCAATAACCACAAATTTCTCGCAATAACTGACATTTGTTTGCATACAGGGAGCATAGTTTATCACGTGAAAAAGTGACAATAAACATTGCAATTATCAGCCAAAAAGCTTCTCAACTGATATTTCAAAAATCATAGAAAAACTAAAAGTGAAATATTGTCGGTGAACAGGATCAATTTATACCTAATCCTGCATCTATGAATTATTTGGGTATATATTATACAGATAATCTATAACCCCTTCATTTAAATTTCTGGTTACTTGACTTTCGTCACATAACATTTAAAGGACGGTATTGGTTGACTGAAATTCCTCCCGTGCCAGAAAACCCCCGGGTTTTCCAGCATGCATATGGTGCGTACTGGAAAACCTGGCGTAACAGAAATTCCCCCACCCCTAATTTTATACACCATATTTCTGCGTATTGTCAAGGCCTGGCTGTCGATATTCCCCTGATTTTACACACCGTATTTTTCTGCATTTTGAAAAGATAAAAAAAGGCATTTGTAACACATAAACAGATTATATATACAGATGAGATATGGATTCATCTAAGAATTCTCCGGTTCTGAAACTTTTTCAAATTACCGAATGCTCCTTCTACGAGACTGAGATCTTAAATGAAAACAAGTGGGCCAGTGAAACTGACTATGTCCCCCCAGTGGGCCAGTGAAACTGACTATGTCCCCCGCCGGCGTACAATCCCAGTATTTGATTTTGTTAGGTTGGACTACAACCCTTCGTATCATATTCGTGAATTTTAAAATTCCAGCTGGGCCAATGTCCTTGGGCCAACATGGCTCATTTACAATAACAATTCTTGTTACCACCCATACTACCTATGTGTATAACATTTTGCCAATTGTTTAAAAAAATGTAGGCTTGAATGTGTTAACAAACTCATTCCAGTATGTAAGGGTTGTGAAAATTTCTGAAGTTCAGTTGGGCCAATGTCCTTGGGCCGACAGGGCTCATTTACAATACCGACCTTTGTTGGTTCCAATACTTCCTATATCTAAAAGATTTCAACAATCGATCCAGAAATGTAGGCTTGAGTGTGTTAACAAACTCATTCAACTGAGTAAGGATTGGGAAATTTTGTGGAGTTCAGCTGGGCCAATGTCCTTGGACCGACATGGCTCATTTACAATACCGATCCTTGTTCGTTCCAGTACTACCCATATATACAATATCTTAACAATCGGTGGAAAAATGTAGGCTTGAGTGTGTTAACAAACTCATTCAACTGAGCAAGGATTGGGAAAATTTGTGGAGTTCAGCAGGGTCAATGTCCTTGGGTCGACATAGCTCATTTACAATACCGATCCTTGTTCGTGCCAGTACTACCCATATATACAATATCTTAACAATCGGTGGAAAAATGTAGGCTTGAATGTGTTAACAAACTCATTTGACTGAGTAAGGATTGGGAAAATTTGTGGAGTTCAGCTGGGCCAATGTCCTTGGGTCGACATAGCTCATTTACAATACCGATCCTTGTTCGTTCCAGTACTACACATATATACAATATCTTAACAATCGGTGGAAAATGTAGGCTTGAGTGTGTTGACAAAATAGGTGTCGACAGACGGACAGACGGACGGACACTCCAAACCTATAGGCCCCAATCCGAAGGGTTGGGGCCTAAACATGCGTCAAAAGTTGATAGAACCGTCCGACTGACCCAAGGAATATCCCCATAAAATTTGACTTTCCATTACCGAGTTATTTTGCACACAGGATCTTGTTTAAAATATATACATATTTTCCATCATGACGTTATACCCCGCATTCGTTCGTTCTACTCGCGAACTTGGGATAATCTTTCGGATCTACCAAGTAACAATCACACCAGGTTTCAACTTTCTCCGATATTCAGCGGCTGAGAAATTTCACACACAAGATTTTTACGTAATGGCGCCATACACCTGCACTAATTGCGTGACAAGCGTCAAAAGTTGAAAGAACCGTCCGACCTAACCAGTGAATAAATCTATCAAGTTTGAAGTCGATCCGTCTTTTCGTTCTCGAGATATCTTGCACAAAACACAAGCCAATTCGCACTTTGACTTTTGCCGAAAAGTTTTTGCGTTTCGGCCTAATTTAGTTGGGATACGGATATAAAGAAATGATAGAAAAACTAGATTGGCCAGTGTTTTTGTTAAAAGAAAAACGGATATGTCTGCCCCCCCCCCCCCCTATTCACATCCAAATCAGTCACGTTGAAAAAAATTTCTTGCTTAAAAGTACAACATTGGCGAGCCAAACAAAATTTTAAAAAATCGCCAAAAATACCTTTTGAGAGAAAATGAAGAAAAACTTCGCAGTAGACATTTGCACTATATGTGGGTTCTTCTTGAGACGTTTCAGCCTAATCCAACAAAATCTTTCGGAGATCTCGCAACAATATGGCCAAAAAAATCAAAAATCAGAAATTTAAAAAATCGACAAAAAGACATTTTCAACGGAAATGAAGAAAAACTTTGCAGTATACATTTGCGATATATGTGTGTTCTTCTTGCCACGTCTGAGCCTTATCCAATGAACTGTTTTTGAAATTTATCCTGCCAAAGTGAAAAAAAAAAATGCACGACCCCCCACCCCCCATGTTAAAAATTTTTCCAAAAATAGAATTTTTGAAGGAACGAAAAAAAAAATAACACGGGCATCATCTAGACATGTACCCCAATACGTATGTATGTTTTGAGAAAAATCGACTCATTAATTTCATAAGAACTCACTGCGGACAGACGGACAGACAGATGGACACATCAAATACTATAAACGGCAAAAATCAACAAAAATTCCATTTTGCAAGAAACATATTCACATGTTGGTTATTAAAGTGACTGAATAGTACGTAAAATAGTTCTAAAAGATCATACGATGGCTTTTAAATTTGAATGTGTGCATGTTGAAAGAAAATTAGAATTTTGGATGTCTTTCCCTTATCATTTCTTTATAATTTATCCCAAAAAGTTTGCAGCCGAAACAACACCTCCACCGGAAAGACCCGAAAGTGAGAAATGGCTCATTTTGTTCACAACAGACTGAACACACACACATATATATATATATTACACACAGGTACACACATAGAACGTACAAAAACTATATGTCTCCCCTTGGTCAGGGAGACATAATTACTGTCTCTCTGTATTATGCATAACATTTATCATGGGTTCCGGACAGAACCCCCCGGGACCAAACCCCCCGGGACCGAACCCCCCCGGGACCGAACCCCCCCCCCCCCGACCAAACCCCCCGGGACAGAACCCCCCGCGCGCATAACCCCCCATGCCAACCCCCCCCCCCCCATATGGAGAGGTCCAAACCTCCCCCCCCCCCCCCCCGCTTTAGAGGAGCTCCAAGAGGAACTGTCCGATGAAATAACCCCGATTGCGGAATATTTTGAGGGTATTATGGACATTCCTCTACGGGAACAGAGCCTAAACAATGTCACCATAAACCAAATTATAGGAGGTCACCTTCCAGAACCACGACGACAGCAAAGTGTCCAAACAGGAAATAGGATAGCGCACATTGTTCGTGACTTTCGCAACAGAAACATCTTGGTTTTTTTCAGAGGAATAGCTCACAATATTCAGTTTTAAACCAACAGTGACTGTTGGCATTAGCCAGTTGCAGTCACCGTAGTAAAACAGCTATCGCAAAATGTTGTACAAATGAATTACATCTCAAGTTATAAAATCATGATTCAATAAACGTGTGTTTAAATTTGACATATTACATTGGCTTTTTGAGAGGGGGGGGGGGGGGTTAGGTCCGATCGGGGGGTTTTGGCACGGGGGGTTATGCGCGCGGGGGGTTCGGTCCCGGGAGGTTTGGTCGGGGGGGGTTCGGTCCCGGGGGGGTTCTGTCCTAGACCCATTTATCATATGTACCATGTGTCATATGTACCTCCATCTGCGAACTGAAAAGGTATCACTTCTTTTTCTATAACGTTATCAAGGTGTGGAACTCCTTGCCAAATAATATTTAACAAGTATTAAATTATCTTCCAGTATTGATGTGTATAAGCTAAGATATGAGTGATACCTGTTCCCAGACTGGTCATGAGAGAAACTTCTGAATTTACAGGAGCCCCTCGTTAATTCGTCCTCCGTTAATTCTTAGTGTGCACAGTGTTTTCTCTGGCCACTAATCCGGAGCATCGTCTGCCACGTGCTATGCAGCAGCTTAAGATGCCGTTTGTTTTCTGTGGACACTTCGCGCTCCGTTGCGTGTATATAAATGGTGAACAGTGGTCAAACATTTCAGCTTAGAAAATGGCATCAAAACGAAAACACAATGATTACACAATATACCTTAAGTTCAAAGTGTTAAAGCAAATAACGAGTGGCTCAAAAATCAGAACTCCAATAATGACGAGTACGGGGTACCTAAAAATACACTTGCTTCATGAATAAAGAACAAGGATAAAATAATCAATGGTGTTGAAACCAGCCAATCTGAGCCTGCTCGAAAGCACGCAAGGCTTGCAAAGCATAAGATTTGGAAGGCGCCCTGAACAAGCGAGTCATCAATGCTAGGGCATACTTTTCATTGTTGTTTTTGTCCATTCGAAAATTTGACCCCCGGTTAATTGATACCCTCGGTTAAGTCGTACTTTTTCCCTTGGTCCCGAGGAATACGAATTAACGAGCGGCCCCTGTATTAGATTTTAGTCCTTCATAAGGTATTATGTATTTTAAATGTTATACTGCATTATGCATATTGTTGTTTTGTTATATGACTGCAAATAAATAAAATCTCGTACGTGTCAAATAAATAAACTCGTACGTGTCAGGAAGAGCTGACTCGAAGCTAGGGGATCGGGTAAAAATGAAAGAAATGATTAGAAATATCGTAACAACAGCTCATACTGTGAAGATAAAAGAAATTGAAACTTAAAACTGTTTGTTATAACTTTTAATAAGTTTTTATATTAGCATGTGGGTTGCTAAAAACACGATTGCTCTTTGGTGCAGGGAAATTTGACATTTATGAGAAATCTCTCATTTCTTTCAATTTTAACCGGTTAGTTTTTATTCAGAATGCAGAATTTTTGTGTGATTCGGAACGCTGAATGTGTGATTTTGGCTTATTCGTTCTCCCCCTCGTACAACCCGTCACATTTATAGGGCGATAATTAAAGATACAAGGCTCAAATACATCTGTCAAAAGATAACATGTTCTGAACTGAAAAAAAAAAAAAACAACGACTTACGTTTTTTCTTTTGACATACTCGTACCACTTCTAAGTTTCGCTTTTTTTTATTTTATTTTTTTATTTCATTTTCTTTTTGGTCATAACTTTTTAGACCGCGTTTCTTTCTGACGTATATTTTTCTACAGAATACATTATATTTTTTTAAAGAATGCTGCAGAAAGAAACACCATTATAAATTTTTGAAGAATAAACATGGCTGACATGTTGATGCCTTTGCCACTTTTTGGGGATGATTCAAGCATTGACATGGCCCTAGTATTGATCTCCCTTGTTTTGGCAATGATGTGAATTATACAACAGGCAAATGGGGTTAGTCAACGGGCTGTTTTAGGACGAAACTGAGCGAAAATAAGAGATCCTACCTAGGCTTGAACTTATCATCATTTACCATCACTTAACGTCATGTTTTAACCAGAACTTACAACAAAACTACCCAAAGAGACACTTTTATCTTTAATTCATAAATATCATGCAAAATTTTCATTTCAAAATTAAAAATTCATGTCTCAAATGTTTTCAGCGGCCATTTTTATTTAGCCCGAGCCTGCTTTCTTTTACCTGAAAGTCAAATACGATTTATACATTCTGCAGAAATTTATAATCCAGAAAAAAACGTCTAAATTTTTCAAGAATGTATAAAGACGTTATTTGAGTCAGAAAGAAACGCGGCCTTAGTAACTAGCAAAGACTATATATGTGTATGGCAGGTGTCCGACTTAACATTAGCGTTATTATAAAACAGCTGACCTGAGAGGGATCTATCTGTTATGTATAAACACAAAGAAGGCGGATATTTTAAAAAGCAGTTCCTCTCTTCTATGAGTGCTATTTCAGTGTAATCCCAGCAGGCATGCGTAGTAAAACAAGGTGTTGTGTGAAACAGAACAGTAAGGGGAAATAGGTGTTCTACACCCGCCAATCATGGTGACGTCATCAATCACGTGATCTGAAGCCCCGCTCCACTAATACAATCTGTCTATCATGACGTCATCCGTCAATCATCATGACGTCAGACCCCCAAGACATACTATGTGAGAACCCCCCACCCCCCACCCCCTCCAGGCAGTGACAGTTTGACCGCTGTCAGTCATTGAGCTGTTGTCAATCATCATGACGTCAGACCCCCCTAGGACATACTACGTCAGGATCCCCCCCCCCCCCCCAGGGACATGGTTCCTTCTTTATAAGGACATTGTGCGTGCAAAAGGAAGTGAGAGTGTTGTTGTTGTTGGAGACAGATGGGAGGAAGTGAAGATTTGAGGTAGGTGAAATTCTTTGTTATTTTTTCTCTTTGGATGGTTCTGTGACGGGGAAGAGCACACCATTCAAAGACATGTTCGAAGGGCAAGCTCCGCCCATTCAAAGATATGTTCAAATGACAAGCCCATTCAAAGATGTATTGGAATGTATTGCACAACACAATGATAGCGTGCTCTGGACATTACACAACTTATAGAGCATAAGAGGTGCCCACCCTCAGACATAGCAATCATTCTGTATCAAAATATTGAAGGATGAGCGTGTCTGCAGTGAATGAACAACAACTATCATCTACGACAATGACTACAGAAAAGCCTATAGCAAAGCCTGAGACAATACATACAGCAAAGTCTAAGGCAATGCCCATGGTAAAGTCTTAAATGAAGTCACTACCAGTACAAAAGCGTCAAAGGCAACCACAGTTTAGGAAGGTAAAAAGAGATGAGTTGTCAGCTACGACGTCGCCGTGTAAAAAGCGAAAAATTAAGGCAGAGCCTAAAGTGAAGCGAGAACCTGACCGTAAAGCTGCTACCACCAAGTCCAGGAAGAAGATGAGTGTAGACGATTTACCGGTTATGATACCCATTAATGGAGAAACATATATTAAATTGGTGAAATATCAACAGAAAGTGATGGTTAACATTCGTAAATATATTACGAATCACGCATCGCCTAGGTTATATCCTACCAAAAAGGGAATTTTGTTGTCATTTAAAGACTGGCAAATGCTGAAGAAGAAATGACGTCAGTGGATTTCATACTTCAGAAAATTGGTGTATAAATGCAGCCAAAAGATGGTTCAGTTAAACCCATTAATCATCACGAATTCAAACGTGAAACTATCTATAGATCACTTTCGTGAACTGGCCATCTGTTATCGTGGAACTTACATTATCTTATCTTCTGAAGATCAAGCTGTGGTGAAGGGTTATTTTAAATCTTTACCAATGCCAAGATTTCATCTACAACTCTCAGATCTTTGTGTGAGAGTCATTGAGCGAAACGGTGAACGCTGTATGCAGTTTCAACAGTATGCCGAGCTTACCGGATGTTATGATTTCATCACCCTCAGTGCAAAAGATGGGAGCAAAGTTTGTGAAGCTTGGCCAGAACTTAAAATTAGCTTTGAACCAAATGGACATGGACATTTGATATGTGGTTCGAAGAAAATTGACTTTATGCCTAATATGTGGACTATGATAAAGACTATGAACTAACATTATCAAACCATGTTGATTTGAAAGTGAATGAATTGGATAAATGTTAATAGTTTAATTTGGTGTTTATCATAATTGTACATAAGTGTAAATATTTGTAATATTCAATAAAATAAGGAAAACACATATGATGCTTTTCAACTTTTTATTTTTCTTATACAATACTTGACTATAATACATAATAATACAATACTTAATTATAATACATAATATAATGATATATGATATATTGTTTACGGGTGAATTAACACTGCGTCAGGGACCTTAGCTTCTTGTGACTTCGTATGTTAAACATCAAAAGCAAGACATATATTTAATAGTTTTATTGATACACTTTGAAGACAGCGCCTAAGTTCATAACAATATTACACAGTTCAGTCAAATAAGTCTATTTTTCTTCATCTGTTTCACTCTTTCGCACCTCACTGTCCATATCATTTTCTTCGTCGCTGCTTTCATCATCTTCCTCCTTATAAAATCCAGAAGCTCTTCAAAGAATGCATTGTTTTTCATTATAGCCGACTTTAGTGCCTTTGAATACTTATAATGTTTTTCATCAAGAAAGTAATTAAAGTCTTTTAAAATGGTCTGATCATGTTTGCTTTCTTCTAGACGATGGGTTTATTCTAATAGTCTTCTCATAAACAGTTGTTTTAATTGACCCTTATAAACAAGTCGAAGGTCATCACTTGCTCTTTCACGCGCATTTTCAGGCCCTTGTTTTTCATATTCTAAAACATCTTCTTGAAAATTGTCATCATGGTCATCATATACTTCTTGAACCATATCATGCCAAACAGAGTCTATTTCTGATTCACTGTCAGAACTGCTGTATGAACTGCTGTCATCAGCACCCTCACCACACTGCTTCACATGCGTGGCTAAAGCTTCTTCGTTGTTGTATAACGCACCACATTCTATGCAAGCATGTGCATTAATTTCAGCCATATAGAATCTTTGATGCTTAAAAGAAGATTCATAAAGTTTCCGTGAAAGGCGTGTTTATAGGGTCTTCCATCTCCCATTCTTCATTCACTTCTGAAGTGTGTGCTTGCTTTAAATGTCTTTTAAGACCTTGTGGCCAGTCGTAAGATGTCGAACAAATGCTGCATTCATACATCTTTTGATTCCACATGAACTTTTCAAATGACAAAAAAGTATTTGAATGTATATATATGAAGACAACAACCAACAACAACAACGACAACAAGCAACCAATAACCAACAACAACAACAACCAATAACCAACAACCAACAACGCAACAACAACAACCAACCAACAACCAACAACAACACAACAGCAATGTCAACAACAACAGTGGCAACAGACATTACTTCATGACGTCACTTCCGGTCAGCGAAAATTTTCAAAAATAATTCAAAATGCATCTCTTCTTACATTTTTGAACCGATATAATTTATTTTCGGTATGAGGTTTTCCCTAAGGTATCATGCGTACGGTTTGTGCTTTCCTAGTTGATCGGATAATTTTTGAATTTTTGAAATACTTTTGAAGAAAAAAATTTAAAATGTATCTCCACCTACATTTTTGGTCAAATGTCGTTCATTTTTGGTATAAAGTACACCTAAGGTGTAAACGCCCCGTGGACATTTAGGTTTTTGTTTCGCGGATTTAAGGTTTGGATTTACGTTTTTTTTTGAAAGGTCACGGGTTTTTAGGGTGTGTTTAACGTCATAAATTTGAGTAGTTTCAGTCTGGGTTGTTGTAGCATCAGTATGTGAAATGAGATATAGAAACGTTTATTTTATGTCTTTGAAACTTTAACCGCATGTAGGGAGTGTTTATGTGTCGTCTGTATGTGTTTACATGGCATTCGGCCCTTATGCCTTAGTTTTAATTTGTTCTGTCAGTGTTTTGTGAGCGTTTCCTTTGTACGTGTATTTAACGTTGTCTAAGTGCATTTTACCTGTTGGGCGGATTGGAAACCTCTTTCTAGAGTTTATTTATTGTTTGGAAGGTTGTTCGCTCAGCAGGAACGTTCTCGGCGTTTGAAATAGTCAGCAGCAGCAAAGTAAAGTGGTACTTCATTTTATGTCAAAATTACTTGTTTCCGTGATCAAAGTCAATTTTTATCAGGTATGTCTCGCTGCTATTTGAACGGTTGATATCTTACAATAAAACTAAGTTCGGAGTGTTTTACAAGTTCGCTTCTTTCTGGCGTTTTTTAAAAAGGTGCAAAATATTTAATTAACCAGCCGATAGGAACACGAGTTTCTGATCAGTCCCTTGACTCGCATTTAAAGCTTTCATTGCGTGTTTGTGTTTAATAAGTCGGTGGTAAATCAATCATTGAGAAGAAAGCTTTGGTTTAATGTGTTTGTAAGAACGTTTGTTTTCCTGTAAAGCAAGCAAAAAGGTTTTATATTATTTATGCACGTTAAAAAACAAACGGGGATAAATTCGCTGCGGCAGGGCGGCCCAGAGCGACTCGCTGAGTTTTGTTTGTTTGCCAAAGATGGGCTACGCTTTGTACACTAGTCAGCTATGGAACCCATTTTTGGCAAACAAACGTGTTTGTAAACAAAGCTTTACGACGGTGCTACGCCACCCGGCTTTCGCATATAGTATACACATATAGTTTTTTGGAGCAAAAAGGGAGAGAAAGTTGGCCAATCGCGTTGCAGTGTTTTTTGTGTCATGTGATTCTAAGCCAGTGTTACTTGTATAAGACTCCCGGTAAATAAAATATATTTTGCAATCAAGCCTCAGAGAAAACAAGAGCCGCGTTAAACAGCAGTAGAAGTTAATCAGAAATTTAGTAGCTTAGAAGAGCAGTGCAAGCATAGTTTGGTAGGATTAGGAGATTAAGAAGCCTGAATGTATGTCATTCAGGATAACGTTGTATTTATTGCTAGGATCAGAGTAACTTAGTGTTTCAGTGCGGTGTTTTTGTATTGTTTTTATAGTGAATTTACTGAGTTTTAGTGAGACGTTTTACATCGTCTTCCAGTACAAAATAAAGGGTTTCAGTATCCGGTTTACAGATTTAGATCTTAAATTGCATGGATAACGTTCAATGATAGAGTAAATATTGAGTTAATATTGAGTAAAAAGTCAGTGATTAATGTGAATGTTTTCTGCATCTCTGTTATTAGAGAATCGCTTAACGGTAGACGAGTTACTCGAACCAAGTGTTAAGAGCCTGCTGCTATCAGTGCACGAGGCCACAGTAGCGCATCTCTCAAGCATCTGTTCTTATTTTAGCACGGTTGTTTAACGTTTTTTTCTTGTTAAGATAATCTGAGTCTTAGTTGTTGTTTTTATTACCGAGCAAAGTACAGGCCGGTAAACAAATAAAGTAAACAAAGCAGTAAAAAATAAAGCCAGTATACGTTTCTACTATGTTTTACCTGTTCATAAATAGAAGCCCGTATAGAAAAAGGAAGTTTTAACTGGTGTAAATTTTAGTAAAGCCAAAGTAAACGTTCACTCACACTCTCAAACCCTAGTAGAACAACAACTGTAAACGCCCCGTGGACGTTTAGGTTTTGTTCCCATGCGTTTAGTGTTTTGGACGTGTAATGTACGTTTTCTGAAACGTCACAGGTTTTTTGGGAGTGTGTGACGTCAGAAAATTGAGTAGTTTTCAGTGCCTGGGTTGTAGAGCAAGTACTAAAATGGGATGTAGAAACGTTTATTTTACGTCTTTGAAATGTTAATCGCATGTAGGGAGTGTTTATGTGTCGTCTTTATGTGTTTGCACGGCATTCGCCCCATGTGTCTCGGTTTTAATGTGTTCAGTCAGTGTTTTGTAAAAGTTTGCTTTAAACGTGTATTTAACGTTGTTCAAACGTATTTTTACCTGTTGGGCGGATTGGAAACGTTTTTCTAGAAGTGTATTTATTGCTTGAGGGGGTGCTCGCTTAGCGGGAGTATTTTCCTCTTTTAAAAATAGTCAGCGGCAGCAAGTAAAGTGGTACTTTGTTTAAGGTCAAAATTTAGTTCTTTTCGTGATTAAAGTCAGTTTTCTAGCGTATGTATGTATTGAAGGCGTTCTCGGTGTGTCTCGCCGCTAGTTGAACTGTTTAAATCTCAAAATAAATTTAAGTTCTGCGTTTTTACAAGTTTGCTTCTTTCTGGCGTTTTTGTGTCAGAAAGGGAGCGAAATTTTCTAAGGGAGCGAAAGTTGACCAATCACAGGTGCGCCTTTATTGAAGTCACGTGTTCAGCAAGTAGTTTCGCTCCTTTCCAGTTTGGGCGTTTTTCAACTTAAAATATTAAAGCTGTATTTAACATAAATGTTATACCATTGTGCAAAACATAGTTTGTCTTAGGCCAGTGTCACGTTCAAACTGGTTTCAGCTTATTTACGTGTCTGTTAAGTAGTTTTGACTTCATCTTTTACTGTTTTTTCAATCGTGTCTTGTTTAATGTTAAAAACAAGAGCCTCGGTTTTATAGTGTCGTACGTTCAGTTTTTATATCGCCTTTATGTCTCGCGGTGTTATTTACATGTTTAGTATCAGTTTGGTGGGTTTTATACGACCCTTGTTACAAAGCGGAACCAAAGGCTTTTATACCGGTGTCGCCTTTTCTTTAAGCAATATTTCGATAATTGGTGGCCCCTTTGCCAAGTTAAAGTGTTGGTTCATGTTCTATTAGCGTGTTATTTAGTTTTCCTTCGCCAAAACCCTTCGCCCCTTGGAACTGAGTACAAAATGTAAAAATAAAAGGTTGGTTGTCAAACAGGAGCGAAATTATTAAAAGGAGCGAAATATTTAATTAGCTAGCCAATGGGAGCGCGAGTTTCTGAATTCTTTCCTTCTACTCGCTAAGGTTTGTTTGTTTGCCAAAGATGGGCTACCTTGCTGCTCCAGTCAGCATTGGATCCCGTTGTTGGCAAACAAACTTGTTTGTAAACAAGTTTTGCGACAGTGTTACGTCACCCGGCTCTGCATACATAAGGTTTTCGGGAGCAAACAGGGGAGCGAAAGTTTACCAATCACGCCGCAGTGTTTTTTATGTCACGTGTTCTAAGCTAGTGTTGCTTTAAAAACCCACAGTAAATCGAGTAAAAGGTGTATTGCAATCAAGCCTCAGAAAAGCAAGCAACAAACAAACAGCATTCAGAAGTAAAGAAGTTAAAAGAGCAGTGCGAGCATAGTGTGGTACGGATAAGGGTATTAAGAAGCCTGAGAGCATGTCAATTAGGATAATGTTGTATTTAATGTTGGGATTAGAGTAGCAACTTAGTGTTTCAGCGCGGCGTCTTTGTATTGTTTTTGTAGTAAATCTAATTGAGTTTTGGTGAGAAATTTCCCAGTAAAAATAAAGGTTTCAGTGTTCGGTTTACGGATTTAGATGTTGAATTAATTGGATGACGTTCAATGAACGAGTAAGTACTAAGATAATATTGAGTAAAAAGCCAGTAATTAATGTGAATGTTTTCTGTTTCTCTGTTATTAGAGAATCGCTCAACGCTCAACGCTTAACGCTTGACGCTTAACGCCTAATCGCTTAACGGTTAAAGAGGATCGCTTAACGGTGGAAGAGTTACTCGAACCAAGTGTTAAGAGCCTCCTGCCATCAGTGGCCGGTAAACAAGTAAGCAAAACAGTAAAAAGAATAAAGCCAGTAAACTTTTCTCTTGTGTTTTACTTGTTTATAAATAAAAGCCCGTATAGAAAAAATAAGTTTTAACGGGCCCAAATATTATTAAAGACAAGTAAACTTTCACTTAGCTCTCAAAGTAAGGTAGTAAAACAACAACCTTTTTTGCCACATTCACGGAAGCCCATGGCGTTTCTACAACAACGTTTTGCAACATCACACACAAGACGTTGCTCACTTTTAATTCAGTAACGTCATATCAACGTCAAACGTCCTGCCACATCCACGGAAGCCCATGGGGTTTTTACATAGGGATTCTGCATACCATTCATGCTTTTTTAGTCGATCGGACAATTTTTGTATTTTTGGAGAATTTTTGAAAAAAACTTCAAAATGCATTTCGCCCTACAGTTTTTATCCGATTTCATTTATGTTTTGTGTGAGGCATCCCTAGATGGATCGAGCATACGGCTAGTGCTTTTTTACTCAATTTCGGAATTTTTAATTTTTGGTCGAATTTTTGAAGAAAATACCTCAAAATGCATCTTCTCCCACAGCTTTGATACGATATCATTTATTTTAGGTGTGAAGTGTGTTTTAGACGTTCGTGAATACGGTTTGTGCTTTTTGAGTCGATCAGGGAATTTTTGAAGAAAGACACAAGATGCATTTTGTCCAACAGTTTTTATCAACTTCATTTATTTGTGGTATGAGCCGTGTCTAGGGGGTCATACATAAGTCTTGTGCATTTTGAGTGAATTGGAAAATTTTTGATTTTTTTCCGGAATTATAACAAAATTAAAATGAAAGTTAAATTAGCTTGCGCACTAGTCCGAAATGCGAAGCGCGTAGCAACGCAACGTAAATAAACATGCGAGCATTATTATTATTATTATTATTATTATTATTATTATTATTATTATTGTTATTATTATTATTATTATTATTATTGCAAAACATTTATATTGCGCTTACTCTAAAAATAGCTCTAAGCGCATTACACAATAACAATTCACAGTATGACTTAGACACACATACCACTGAAACAATAGATAAAATTAGTAAAACATGCAAATACATTTAATTATGGGATGGATTACGCATACGCTTGTCTAAAGAGGTGAGTTTTAAGCAAAGATTTATATCAGCATTCCTAATTTGCTGCAGGTAGGTCGTTCCATAGTGCTGGGGCGGTATTCGCAAAATATTTATTGTCATATACTGTGCTTCTGGTTAATTTCAAACCGTGACTAGACCTTAGAACGCGACTAAATTTGGCAGTCCATATAAGTTTACGTAAATACACAGGGACAGTGCCATGGACACAATTAAAACAAATGGCTATAACTTTGAACTCAATTCGTTTGGCAATAGGAAGCCAGTAGAGATATATAAGTATTGGGGATGTATGGCATCGTCGATCAACTCGTGATATGAGGCGCGCAGCTGAATGTTGAATAATTTGCATCCTGGCAAGGAGAGTTTTGTTAGTTCCTAAAAGTAAACTGTTAGCATAATCCAGTCTTGATGTTACCAGCGCATGTACTAAAGTTTTGACGCACTCAGAATCTAAATATTTTTTAATGTCAGCTATGGCCCGCAGGTAGTAAGATGTCATTTGAACTTTATGGGAAATAAACCTGTTCATAGAAAGGGTCTCATAAAAAATAGCGCCTAAATTTCGCAATGTGGCTGGGATTTAACCTCCTCATCTCCGACTCGAACTGAAACACTATCAAATTTTATAATATTTGTACTTGAACCAATGATAATTACTTCAGATTTATCATCATTTAATTTTAAATAATCCAAAGCCTAATGTCGGAAACACACTTTTCGAGTGAACTTATGTTTTCGTGAAAAGGACTAGGCGGGCTAAAAGACACGTACAGTTGCGAGTCATCCGCATAAAAGTGGCTATCTATTGTATACTTTCTGGTGAAATCTCCGAGGGGGGCAATATATAAGGTAAAGAGGATAGGTCCAAGGACTGAACCTTGCGGAACACCAGTTTTCAACTCTTGGAGATGTGAAGAAATCCCAAAGAGTGAAACATAGTGGAATATATTCGTCAGGTATGATTTGAACCATGCTTGTGCTTTGTCTCGTATCCAATAGCGAGTGTGAAGTCGATTCAACAGCCGGTTGTGGCATATAGTATTGAAAGCTGCACTTAGATCTAATAACAGCAGCACAGCAACCTTGCGCTCTCGAGAGCCCTTGCAATATCCGTGTGTACTCGTAAAGGAGCAATTTTTGAAATTGTTCGGATCGAGAGACGACTTTTTCAATAGTGGACGAATGACTGCGTAGAGGAATGCGAACATCTGCAACTTTAAGGGATAAGTTCGTTATTTGAGTTATAACAGGAGAAATTTCATTCTTGCATAATTTAAGAAGTTCCGCATGAATAGGGTCTAAGCCACATGTTGCGAAATAAGAGCTGAAATAACTGGTCCGAAATAAGAGCCGCGCATCGACGCAAGTTGAATAAACATGCACACTAGTCCGAAATAAGAACCGCGCATCGACGGATATTAAGTAAACATGGGCACTGGCAAAACGCAAATCAACGCAAGTTAAATAAACATGCGCAGTGATGCAACATACGAACCGTGCATTAACGTCAGTTGAAAAAATATGTGTAGTGGTCCAAAATGCGAACCGCGCATCAACGCAAGTTAAATAAACATGCGCACTGGTCCAGAATGAGCACCGCGCATCAACGCAAGTTAAATTAACATGCGTACTGGTTCGAAATGCGAACCGAAGTAAAAAAACCCGCGCAGTGGTCCGAAATGCGAACCGCACATCGACACATGCTAAATAAGCATGCGTACTGGTCCAAAATAAGCACCGCGCATTAATGCAAGTTAAAACAACATGCGCACTGGTTCGAAATGCAAATCGCTCATCAACGCAACTTCAATAAACATGCGCACTGGTCCAAAATAGGAACCCCACATCAATTCCAGTTAAAAAATATACACATTGATCCAAAATAAACTAAATAAACACATGCGCAGTGGTTCGAAATGCGAACCGCACATCAACGCAAGTCAAACATACATGTGCACTGGTCCGAAATGCGCACCACTAATCAACGCAATCTTAAAAACATGCACACTGGTCCAACATAAGAACTGCGCATCAACGCAAGTTAAATAGACATGCGCATTGGTCTGAAATAAGAATTGCGCATCGACGCAAGTTGAATAAACATGCACACTGGTGCGAAATGCGAACCGCGCATCAACGCAAGTTAAATAATCATGTGCACCGGCCCGAAATGGCAACCGCTCATCAATGCAAATTGAATAAGCATGCACAAATCGCGCATCGACGCAAGTTAAATAAACATGCACACTGGTCCAAACTGCGATCTGCGCATCAACACAAATTAAATAATCATTCGCACTGGTCCCAAATGCGAATCGCTCATCAACGCAAGTTGAAGAGACATGCCCACCTTTCCGAAATGCGAACCGGCATCGACGCAAGTTAAATAAACATGTGCACTGGTCTGAATAAGAACCGCGCGTCGAGGAAAGTTACATAAACACTTTTCTAAAATGCGAACCGCACAATAGTTGTGTATGTCCGACCAACAATACACGTGTGTGGATACAATTTCGATACGTTGCTCGAAGGTATCTCTGGTAAACTATCCATTCTACCAGAGATACACAAGATTTGTTTGGCAGTTTTCTTGGAAACAAATCTTGTGTATGTATTTATCAGTCTATGTTCGGGCCCGTTTCTAAATTAATTATTCAGATAGCTAAATAATTTCCGGCGTTGTACGAAGCTCCCAGAGTGGGCGATCTTATTGCTTATAAGGTTAGTCCTGTTCAATAATGTAAATTTCTCGAGGTAAAGACTGGTTGGACTGTGCTGAGGACCGTGTAGAGAAGCAGTCCACTAACGAGAGGTTAGTTACAATGAAAGAATCAGATGAAATATTTAAAATATACTAATGTCAGGGACGGAAAAATTAGATTAAAAAATCATGATTTTTTTATTTAAATCTTTTTTGTTTTTGAAATGAAACTCGAAAAATTAAAGATAAATTGTTCCGATAAGCCTTTTCAACTGAGCTACTTGTTTGTAGCGATCCAGAAATTAACTTGATTGCAAAGCTAGCTAAGGATTCGCCGAAATCCTCCTAGCGGTCCACTTAATCGTTTTGGGGTCACTTCTCTGCATACGGGGACGTTCCTGAAATGAACATGGGCAGGTCGTGATCTGCATCTGGGTTCATTCCCTGATTGAACTGCGTTGCCTCGAGAGTTTGCGGTGGGTTCAACCGCTTTCCTATATAGCAATGATGTGGCAGGTATACCGCTTGACCATACAGTGGAGTACTTCCGGCTACTTGCCCTCTTGTCACCTGCTGCGAACTGCTAACCCCCCACCTCCTCCAAAGCTCGTGTGCACTGATAAGCGTACGATAGGAAACGCTTTGTTTAAACATAAGGGGGTGCAAACGATTGCTGGGTGCCTTTACTGCGGGTGTAGGCAAAAATGGCACCGGAAAAATGGCACTTTTGAACATACGGAAAAAATGGCACTTTTACTTTCTATCACAAAACCTGAATAAAAAAATTGAAAGTTAAAAAAGAATCATTTCACATAACAATGACCAATTTTAAAAAGTTATACAAACAACTCGATAAACATTTACGTCAGCACGTGATGAATTTTTACGTAACGTTTTACCTATGGAAATGTGTAATAGTATTACTCACTGGGGTTCCTTTATTGTCCTTTAGCCTTACCCTGAACGTTTCCCGGACGTATCCGCAGGGTTCCTTTCCCCTTAACTATGAACATTTCTTTTTATATAAACGCAAGCATATCGCAGTGTTTTACTCAGAAATGTTAAAATTTTATGGTGAACAGTTAAAATGGAAATAATTCAGTGAATTATGTAAATCGTACGCAGTATACTTGAAGAGTTTAGAATTTTTATCTAAGCTATGGACCTTGTAATAAATAAGTGAAAATTAAGTGAAATTTAATTTACAATTTTATGTAAAATATGTATTAGGCAAGACTTCTCTATTGCTAAAGTATGAAGTGAAGTAAATAAAAAATATTAGAAAATATGAGAAACAAGGGTGCCATCTTTTACGTTGTTTCAAAAGTACCATTTTTCCGGTGCCATATTTTCCAGTGTCATTTTTTCCGGCGCCATTTTTTCGGACATCCTTTACTGCACACAAAGGATTAAAGAGAAACGATTTGTTTTTATTAAAATAATTATAAAAACATATTTTTTACCTTGATTTAAATCATGATTTAAATCAATTGATTAAAATCATACCAACTCTGATCAGTAGAGTGTAGTTAACTTATTCAATAAATAACTTATATATGAAGTTAACTTGTTCTGTGGATATTTTCTTGATGTTATTGCAATAAGTCATGGATAACTTTTTTCTCTAATGTTAATATAATTATGAAGAAAATGTCAAAATAATATTTTTCCCTAACCAGGTACTTGAAATGTCAGACGACTGTTCACCCCGGTTTGTCAGAGTACAAGGTGGGTATTTCTCTATCTGTAAAATATGTACTGAATATTTGACTTCAACCTTTGAACAAGGTATTCAAATTGTAATAGTTTGCTTTTTAGCGCACCAACGGAATCTTTGCTTTCTAACACCATTTTTTTCCATTGAACAAAAAAAATATTCTTTTTCATGATCAGCCGTGATAATGGTCAAAGTCTAAAAATGTCCTACTATCAGTAGTCTGTCTTTTTACAAGTGACAAGAAGTTAATAGAGTAAATGTAATTTAGCAAGGCAGATTTGTATGGCTGTGTTTCAGGAAGCTGAAGTGATTGAATTCGAGCCGGTTTCTCAGATGCTGAAGCCTGAGATAACGGCATGTGAAGCTGGCATTTCAGTGAGAAGGGATAATTTTTAAGATCTGCTTCACATACGAAAAAATGTAACGTGTAGTTTGAGTAAGGTCATGGGTTACATCAAATCGTCGAAAAGCCGCCATTGGGCAAAAAATGCAGAGCCCGATGTCTTTCCGGCCTTATCTATACTAGTGTGTGGAGGGTCCATTTTGTAAAGCCTGCGTCTATATGTCGTAGGCAATGTGTGATACCCGCCATCTCGTGGAATGGGATACCGCATTGGTATATTCGCGCAATGGCCGAAGCACCATTTCTAATTTTCACGTATTTTTACCTTAGATTATTGGTTTCTCATGGCATGAATTATTTTGGCTCTGTCTAGAAAATAAATATGGCGTGAAAACGGCGAACAGTAGCAATGATTTGTCAATATTGATTGCTATTTTATGAAATTACTTTCATAGATGTGAAATACACTTATTTCTCCGATGTATGTCCTTAATATGTAGTTATTCTGGTGTTAGGTTTGATGTGGCATTATCATCATTAGTGGAACCAAAATTTGTGACGTCGTAGATGAATTCAGTACAGTGAATCCCCGGATATGGACACCCCTTTATTATGGACACCCCTGAATTATGGACAACATTTTTCAGTCTGTTTTAGAACGCCATAGAGTTCCTCTATATCTGGACCCCTCTATTGTGGACACCACTCTGGTCAGAGTTAGAGACACTCTTTTTATCCCGTAAGTACGGTTACACATTTAAAACATTAAAGCAATCATCCCACCAAGTTTGAAATCGATAAGACTTTCCACTGTCGAGATATGTTGTTTCACAGCAGATAGATTTCTACGTACCGACACTTTTCTTAATTTCACTACACACGTCAAAAGCTGGAACAGCCGTCCGACCGACCCAATGAATACGCATATAAAATCTTCGATAAGACCTTCCCTTGTATATAAGAGAAGAAACGTAATCTCCGAACTGTCGAACAGGTTCCAGTGTTATCTAGGGAATCACAACACCACAAAAAGAGGCGTTATTACCCTTTTAGAAAAAAAGGCAAAGACAACAATTTTTTAAAGAACTGGAGGCCTGTTTCGTTGCTTAATACCGAATTTAAAATTCTAACTAAATGTTTGGCGATGAGACTTGAAAAACATATTCCGAGCGTTATTCATAGTGATCAAGCAGGATTTATAAAGGGTAGATTTATTGGGGAAAACCTCAGATTCATTGAAGACCTAGCTGAACTCTGCGATCTGCAAAATAAAACCGGCATACTATTGCAGCTTGATTTCGAAAAGGCCTTTGACTCGGTTGAATGGCCTTTTCTATTCACGGTGCTAGAAAGGTTTAATTTAGGTAAAGACTTTATTTGCTGGGTCAAATGCTGCTATAAAAATATTTGCAGTTATGTTTGCAACGGTGGCTTTAAAACAGATTGGTTCGAATTACACAGAGGCCTGAGGCAAGGGTGTCCGCTCTGAAGCTAAAGATTGAGTCTGCTCTTTACTGGTTAGGCCCATGGAGATACAAAAGAACTACAATTGCGGGTATGAAGGTAGAGACTGATACCTTCGAACTTCTAGGTGTACATGTGGGAACGAATAATGAAGAAAAACTAAAAAAGAATGTTGACTCAAAAATAAAGAAAATGACTAATGTCCTCCACGAATGGTCTCAAAGAGACCTAAGTTTGTGCGGGAAAATACTGGTGGCAAAAACCTTTGGTATCTCCAACCTAATTTATTATATGACAACGCTACATATCGAAGAGAACAGAATTTCTAAAATCCAATCTGAATTAAACAAATTTGTCTGGAACTATAAACCCCCTAAAGTAAAACACTTGGTATTGATTAACGGTCCGGGGGAAAGTGGTCTGAATGCCATAGATGTTGAATCACAAAGTAAAGCGTTAAAACTGACCTGGTTGAAACGAATCCTTCAAGGAGTGGGCTGGAATGACATAGTCAATAGATATTTCAACTCTATGGGTGGGTTGCTTTTTTTGCTTAGGTGTAACTACGATATCGACAAACTAGGTTGGCTGCCCACATTTTATAAGAAAATGTTACTGCATGCCACAGAAATCCTAAAAGCAGACAACGCCGAATATGTCATTTGGAACAACAAAAATATTCTGATTAACGGCAAAAGCATTTTTTACAAGGAATGGTTCGATAAAGGTGTGGTGCTCATTCACGACCTGCGTAACAAGGAAGGAAAATTCCTCACCTATCAACAATTTGGGGACAAATATATCATAAAGGTAGATTTTGTAACCTTTCAAGGCGTAGTGCAGGCCACGAAGAGTGCTATGAGAAAAGATACTACACTGAAAACAGCAGGTGAAAAACCAAACTTTTCGGTCAATGACTTATTTAAAGCAATTGACCATAAAACTATAAATATTACGAAGGTGAAAGGCAAACAATTTGCGATGCTTTTCACCTTTATAAAGAGCAGCCCTGCAATAGCCATGTTAAAGTGGCATACATCGCACCAGATAAGTAATGACGTTTTTTACAGGAGTATCCCACTTGCAAAAAAAAGTATGACAGAAACTAAACTAATTTCGTTCCAGTTTAAATTAGTGCATAACATTGTTGGTTGTGGAGAAAATCTCTTCCGGTGGAAAGTAAAAAATTCCACAGACTGCGAATACTGCCAAACTGGTGTGAAAGATACGCTAGTTCACGCCCTAATTGATTGTGGGTATACATAAAAGTGGGTGGAGGAGACATTTTTGATTTTGGAAATTTCTGACAAATTACAGCATACCTGTACCATAAAAGACTTTCTTTTTGGGGTAGAAGATCTGGCTCTAAATCTTATCATTCTGGTAGTAAAATTTGCGATGATTTGCCGTAGGGGCAGAAAAGAAAATGTAGTTCCTTCAGTTGTAGCTCGGAAAATTTACCAACGTGTGCTTACCAAAAAACAGCGTTTAACCCATCAAGCATTTTGAAGCAAATGGTCACCGTATAATCCCATAGTGGAAAAAGCCTTCCTTATGAAAAGTCAATATTAACGTGAAATAGTAAACTCCAGTTGGCCGCAACCATTCTTCTGTTACAAGCAACCAAAAAATTGTGTATTGTGTGTGTGTGTGTGTGTGTGTGTGTGGGTACTGTGTATGTGTAGGTGTAGGAGTGAGTGTGTGTGTATGTGTGTATGCTGTCACATCGTATTTGTTCAGTGAGCGTTTTGAACGCTGTGGTAGACCAATGTCCATTGACAGGCACCTAAGGCCAGTGAAATGGATGCCGCCGTGTGAAGTCATTTTGAGGATAAGTTATATTATGCTTTTTGTGTGGTGTCTTCTGTACATTTATATCAATGTGATAAGCAAATAAAAAAAAATTGATCAATAAAAATTTGAAAAAAGTGTTATCTAGGGAATGTTTGTATTTTAATTATGCAGGTTTATCGCAATACTATGGTTTCAAAGAATGTAGATGTTGCAAATGACATTCCAGGATTCAGATCGTGATGTTAGAGATTTAGGAAGATTGGCAGTAATACAAATAAACGCAATAAAACAAACATTCTTGCATTTGTTTTTTCACACAAAATTTTAATTGTTCAACATGGCAACTTTCTTAAAGAAGTTATACAATAAATGCACTATGATGAACACTTGTTGCACTGGAGATGCAGCAGGTTAAATACAAGAGAAAAACATTAATATGACTTGGGTTACAATGATGATCAAGATTATGTCTGATAAGAACGTGAATTATGGTGTTCTAATTAGGAAACTCTGTTAATAATCTCGAGTAGGAACAAAACTGTAATGACTGCTATGTGATATACTTAGGGCAAAACTGCAATAATTGTTATAGGATATACTCTAACTTAATTGCAAGTTCGGTGACTTGAAATAATACGTATATTGATTGCTATTTAAGACATTTATGCTTAATTGTCGTTTCTTTAACTTTTTAATTATTTTAAAATATTTTAAACGGGTGCAGGTAGCGACACGCAAAATAGTTTTTGCACATCTGCAAATGGTTTGAAACATTTTGTCATAGGCATAGCAGCTGCATATATAAATTACACAAAATCATGTACCGCAAGTGTCGACTGACGGACAAACTCGAATAGTATAGTTCCCGCTTCACGCCACGCAGGGGACATAAAATCATTATTAGGTATTTGGGGAGACTTGGTTTAGGTGCTTCGTCACCAAATAAATATTTGTAGGCTGATACTTTATTTAAAAATTACTTTCTAATTTATCAATTTGAGCGTTATAAATGTTATAAACTGGTATTTTTGTTTCAAATCACACAGCTAAAAGACATTATTGGCTGTTATATGGTAATATTTAGGTAAATATAAATATTAGACCAGTTCGGCAAAATTTTTAACAAAATCGCACAGAAAAAAGCGAGCCGAATAATTGAAGTGAACCGAAGCCTCGGAATTGCGTACCGTCACACTCCAAATCACGACATTCGCTGGTTACCGAATAACTAATTAAAATCTCAAACTGGCAGGAAACGAGTTTAAAATTCAAATAAAACAACAAGCACGTCCAAGGACATGACCCAGCCGAGTTACCAAACAAGAAAAGACAGAAAAACTCTGAAACGAATACTGTTAGGCCAAAAATGAAGAACTTTGTTTCTGAACGCAACTTTTTCATAATTTTAATACCCAAAAACGAGTTTTCTCGGGTGGAAGTTGGAGAGGTTGGGTTTTCACGATTCACGTATCTACCGATATTTGCACAATTTTACAAAATTTTTAAAAGTCCATCATTTCGGCATTTTTTAGTCCAGGTGGAGAAGCACCTGAGAAACTTTCGATCTAAATTTTACAACTATCTGAAAAAGATTGAGAGAAATGAATGGTTTGACAATTCAGTTATTTACTGCTATTTGTTCCAGTTTTATTTTCAAACTTCAAAGTTCCGCCATTTCGACAATTTTTGGCGAACCGCGAAAAAAATAGCATGGTAAATATTTTTACACACCATTTTAAGTGTTAAAAGATTTCTTAATGTTCCCAGCACCAGTTTCAAAATCTCGGTCCCAAAAATCACAGGTTTTAATGCTATCAAGCAACTCTTGCTCATGACAATTACAGAATTATTTAGACACTTTTTATAAAAAATATAATTTATTAATGTAGTGTGATTTTAAGATGATAGGTGCTTTGTTCATAACGAGGAAAGAGTTCTTTTGACACATTTATGTGCCCTGTGATTGTGAGAGCACAGGTTTGATTGCATATCAAGGAATCTCAGCTGCGTGCTACCGTTGTTTGAAATGAATAGCAATTATTGTCGTGAACACTTTGCATTCAAAATATACACTGGAAAGTAAAATCAATTGCGATTCGCTTATAAAATTTGGTTATTTTGATTGAAAGTCACAGGAATTAATTGCAATCTGGACAAGGGTACGCGAACACCTACGCATTATTTTTAACTGCAGTTATTGCAACCAAGTGTAAAGAGTGGGAAAATGTTAAAGAACCAGGTGTAAAGAGTGTTAAAGTGCCATTTTGTGGTATGTAAAATAACCCATTATCACCATAACACATTAAGTGCATGGTGAATGATATTTGTAGCCGGTTCATAAACCGTAAAATGGTGTCTTAAATGGACATTAAGATTTTGATGTTTGTGAGATTCAGACTGATTCAGTCACCTCTGTACAATGCTGAGCATAAAAAATGCAATCGAAGGCAGCAGAAATTGCAATTGGACTCAAGAACACCGGAGTATTCATTAGTTGCAATCTTCTGTCAGCGTGAAAAACAACGCACATCATAAGAAACATCCCCCGCTTTTTATAATCTCTTGTAACAAAAATCTTCCGTCTTTCATGGTTTATATAAGAATGTTGAAAACAATAACTGCATCATAAAAGGGCTGCTAGTTCTGGTCAACATCAATAATAAAAACTCAAAAAAAAAGTAATTAGCAAAATAGCAAAAAAATGGGCCGAGTCGTCTTTCACAAATGGGCCGAGTCGGTTAAAGTCGGCCGAGTCGTCCAAAAAAGCGTTGGCCGAGCTGTCAAAAAAGGGCCGAGTTGGTAGTGGGCCGAGCTGGTAATGGGCCGAGTTGTCCAAACCACTTTTTGTGTGAAGACTGAAACGAAATACTAGAGAGGAACTCAGATAGGCTCGAGGCTTTTGGCATGTTTTAAGAACCTGTGTTGTATCATAAAGAAGCAGTGCTTACATTTGAGAAGAAATAGTTCTATATTTTAGACCACAACACCCGTAAACTGGAAACTATTTGTTTTCTGCTCGAGAACCTGTAATAAATACTGATCTAGTCTCGTTTTCTCCACTTCGCTGAGTTGAGTTAGAAGCACGTCACAGGCACCATCTCCTTCCCCCATACCACATTCAAGCGCTTGCAGCGTCTCCTGGACACTTCGCAGGGTTTGCTGTAGTGTGTCAGGATTCGGCGTGATCCCGCGCTTCGGTAACCAGGCATGGCAAGCTTCTTTCCACCGATCGAATCCCACCAGGATTAAGGTATGGTTGTACAAAGAACGTTCACAATTTGGATCCCATTGAACTGTCAGCCGTGATATATGTAAAGCTTATTGTAGGTTACCAAGAGCAACTAAAACACATGACTTATTTATAAATGAGTCTTTTACAATTTCATAAACCGTGTTAGTTGAAAGATCGTTTGCGTACTTCATTTCTGAATCTGAGTCCCGCTTGTTTTGAACTTTACACCGTTGCACCGACTCGTTAGTCTCTCCAATCGACAAATATTCCTGACTGATTTCGATGACGTCATTTAACCTTGACAACGCGTCAATGAACTGACACTGACTTGCATAAGCATCAGCTTGGAACATTAAGGTAGAAACCCGTTCCAGAAGCAGGCCACTGCGTAGCTGAGCATTTTGCTTTGTTTTTCTCGATGGAGCTGTTCAAGGAACAGATAAGGAATCTGTGAGGCTAGTGTTACTTGTCACAGATATCTGCATTTCTCTTCCCGAGGTAGCTTTCAACAATTCATTACAACAAATGTTGCATTCACTGTACCGTTTCCTATTAAGAAGACAATACGCCAATTCCATGTGAACCTCTGTCAAGGGTGGCAGTTTGATATTTGTTGCAAAACTTTGCCAAATTGCAGCCAGTCCGCAGCAAACTTATTAATGGGTGACACTTGTTACCGGCAGTTTCAAACTGCTTTAGTTCAAGACATCGCTCCGCTAAAACATACAAGAGCTGTGGCGAATGTATGCCCGGGGAAAAGACCGATTATTGCACGACATCCGAACCACACAGCAACCAGCCGTTATTGGTATTCTTCGGTGAATGTGCATTTGATTTTTTCAACGCGTCCTCTTAAAGGTCCAGGTATTGAAGTTCTGCGTCGCTCTTTCCCATTGCCCTGTACCTCAGCGACATATTATATAAAGGCATCAGTGAGCCATCGTCGTCACTTAAGCCTTGTCTAAAAACCTGAACAACCGTCTGTCCTCTGCTCAAACTTTGAAGGCAACAACCAAGCAACTGTAACAGCGGCAGTGAGAATCCGTGGCCACCCTGTCTTTCATATTTGAACAGAGCTTCAAGCACTCAGAAATGCGACCTTGCTTATACAAAATAAGATCCTTCATATAAGCAAGCCTCTCGCAACTGAAGTCCGGCTGAGATATTAACAGTTGCTCCAAAACAGAGATGTAATCTCCAGATGCGAATAATGACCAAACATGCAGATGTTCGAGCGTTCTGACAGAAGCTGGGAGTTCTGTGAACACGTGATACTTCTGGGTGTAATCGTTAAGAATTATCTGAAAATCAATATCTGAAGGTACTAATGTTGGTGGCAGAAAAATGCTGTGATCTTGTAATGAAGACTTGTATGCAGTTATGAAATAGCTAGCTATTCTTGGCATTTTGTTCAACAAATAATACACAACACAGTTTAAGATCACAAGCAAAGTCAGCATCTTTCCACCAACACCTACCAATCACCACTGCCGCCCGTTTGGCCACCACCCACCGTCGCCACCAGCCACACATCACCGACAAGCAAGCACCGCCAACGCCCAATATCATACACCACCAATACCCAAAAGACCACAGTATCCATAAACAAAACCAACACCACCCCAGCCATATCTAGTATCAAATAGCACCACCTCGAACCCACTACCACTAATCAGCACCTACTGCCACCACTCTTCAACTCCGATCACTCATCTGAGAACTTTTTAAAAATAAATTTCACTTTTTGTGGCCTCTATATGCTCTTTTGGTTGGTGAGCAGGAACGTTACCTACATGCAAAATTAAAATTTGGTTCTTAATGGGGGTCACAAAGTCAAAATTGACTGTTTCTTTATTTGAGATGTTTTAAGATTTTTCATACATTTTTAGATTACATTTGCTGTAGCCCTGAAGTGACACACATCATCACCTATCAACACCATCATCACCGGCACACATTACAAGATCTGCACCTGTCACCTCTCACCACATTCATTACACCAACCAGCACCTACTGCCACCACACTTCAACTCCGATAAATCATCTGTGAAATTTTGTTTAAACCAATTATTACAGATGGCGGAGATAATTTGCTTTTTATTTATTGACCCCAAACTTAAAATGCGTCATTCTTGAAAACTATTGAGAATGTTTTCAAAATAAATTTCACTTTTTGTGGCCTCTATATGCTCTTTTGGTTGGTGAGCAGGAACGTTGCCTACATGCAAAATTAAAATTTGGTTCTTAATGGGTTCACAAAGTCAAGATTGGCTGTTTTTTTATTTGAGATGCTTTAAGATTTCCACACACTTTTAGATTACATTGGCTATAGCCCTGAAATGACACACATCATCACCTAATAACACCATCATCACCGGCACACATTGCAACATCTGCACCTGTCACCTTTCCACCAACACCTACCAATGGCCACTGCCGCCCGCATGGCCACCAGCCACACATCACCGACCAGCAAGCACTGCCAACGCCCAAGACTGTCCACCACCACCACTCAGAAGACCACAGTATCATTAAACAACACCAACACCCGCCGTATCTAGTACCCAATCGCACCACCTTCCACCCACTACCACTAGTCACCATCAACTGCCACCACTCTTCAACTCCGATCACTCATCTGAGAATTTTTTCAAAATAAATTTCACTTTTTGTGGCCTGTATATGCTCTTTTGATTGGTGAGCAGGAACGTTACGTACGTGCAAAATTAAAATTTTCTTCATAATGGGGGTCACAAAGTTAAAATTGGCTGTTTTTATTTGAGATGTTTTAAGATTTTTCATACATTTTTAGATTACATTCTCTGTAGCCCTGAAGTGACACACATCATCACCTATCAACACCATCATCACCGGCACACATTACAACATCTGCGCCTGTCACAACTCACCACATTCATTACACCAACCAGCACCTACTGCCACCACTCTTCAACTCCGATAACTCATCTGTGAAATTTTGTTTAAACCAATTTTCACAGATGGCGGAGATAATTTGCTTTTCATTTATTGAACCCAAACTTAAAATGCGTCACTCTTTAAAAGTATTGAAAATTTTTTTATAATAAATTTCAGTTTTTGTGGCCTCTATATGCTCTTTTCGTTGGTGAGCAGGAACGTTACCTACATGCAAAATTAAAATTTGGTTCTTAATGGGGTTCACAAAGTCAAAATTGACTGTTTTTTATTTGAGAGGTTTTAAGATTTTTCATACATTTTTAGATTACATTCTCTGTAGCCCTGAAGTGACACACATCATCACCTATCAAAACCATCATCACAGGCACGCATTACAACATTTGCAACTGTCACCTCTCACCACATTCATTACACCAACCAGCACCTACTGCCACCACTCTTTAACACCGATAACTCATCTGTGAAATTTTGTTTAAACCAATTATTACAGATGGCGGAGATAATTTACTTTTTATTTATTGACCCCAAACTTAAAATGCGTCATTCTGGAAAACTATTGAGAATTTTTTCAAAATAAATTTCACTTTTTGTGGCCTCCATATGCTCTTTTGGTTGGTGAGCAGGAACGTTACCAAAATGCAAAATTAAAATTTGGTTCTTAATGGGGTTCACAAAGTCAAAATTGACTGTTTTTTATTTGAGATGTTTTAAGATTTTTCATACATTTTTAGATTACATTGGCTGTAGCCCTGAAGTGACACACATCATCATCACCTATCAACACCATCATCACCGGCACACATTACAACATCTGCACCTGTCACCTCTCACCACATTCATTACACCAACCAGCACCTACTGCCACCACTCTTCAACTCCGATAAATCATCTGTGAAATTTTGTTTAAACCAATTATTACAGATGGCGGAGATAATTTGCTTTTTATTTATTGACCCCAAACTTAAAATGCGTCATTCTTGAAAACTATTGAGAATGTTTTCAAAATAAATTTCACTTTTTGTGGCCTCTATATGCTCTTTTGGTTGGTGAGCAGGAACGTTACCTACATGCAAAATTAAAATTTGGTTCTTAATGGGTTCACAAAGTCAAGATTGGCTGTTTTTTTTATTTGAGATGTTTTAAGATTTTTCACACAGTTTTAGATTACATTGGCTATAGCCCTGAAATGACACACATCATCACCTAATAACACCATCATCACCGGCACACATTGCAACATCTGCACCTGTCACCTTTCCACCAACACCTACCAATGGCCACTGCCGCCCGCATGGCCACCAGCCACACATCGCCGACCAGCAATCACTGCCAACGCCAAAGACTGTCCAACACGACCACTCAGAAGACCACAGTATCATTAAACAACACCAACACCCGCCGTATCTAGTACCCAATCGCACCACCTTCCACCCACTACCAATAGTCAGCATCAACTGCCACCACTCTTCAACTCCGATCACTCATCTGTAAAATTTTGTTTCAACCAATTACTACTGATGGTGGGGTTGCTTTGCATTCAATTTATTGATCCCAAACTTAAAAGGCGTCATTCTATTGAGAATTTTTTCAAAATACATTTCACTTTTTGTGGCCTCTATATGCTCTTTTGGTTGGTGTGCAGGAACGTTACCTACATGCAAAAATAAAATTTGGTTCTTAATGGGGGTCACAAAGTCAAAATTGACTGGTTTTGATTTGGGATTTGTAAGATTTTTTACAAATTTTTAGATTACATTGGCTGTAGCCCTGAAGTGACACAAATCATCACCTATCAACACCATCATAAACGGCACCAATAAAAATCTGCACCTGTCACCTCTCACCACATTCATTAGCCCAACCATCTCCACTTACTACAACTAACAGCACCTTTCCACCAACACCTACCAATCACCACTGCCGCCCGCATGGCCACCACCCACCATCGCCACCAGCCACACATCACCGACAAGCAAGCACCGCCAACGGCCAAGATCATACACCACTAATACCCAAAAGACCACAGTATCCATAAACAAAACCAACACCACTCCTGCCATATCTAGTATCCAATCGCACCACCTCCCACCCACTACCAGTAATCAGCACCTACTGCCACCACTCTTCAACTCCGATCACTCATCTGAGAATTTTTTCAAAATAAATTTCACTTTTTGTGGCCTGTATATGCTCTTTTGATTGGCGAGCAGGAACGTTACGTACATGCAAAATTAAAATTTTCTTCATAATAGGGGTCACAAAGTTAAAATTGGCTGTTTTTATTTGAGATGTTTTAAGATTTTTCATACATTTTTAGATTACATTGGCTGTAGCCCTGAAGTGACACACATCATCACCTATCAACACCATCATCACCGGCACACATTACAACATCTGCGCCTGTCACAACTCACCACATTCATTACACCAACCAGCACCTACTGCCACCACTCTTCAACTCCGATAACTCATCTGTGAAATTTTGTTTAAACCAATTTTCACAGATGGCGGAGATAATTTGCTTTTCATTTATTGACCCCAAACTTAAAATGCGTCACTCTTTAAAAGTATTGAGAATTTTTTTATAATAAATTTCACTTTTTGTGGCCTCTATATGCTCTTTTGGTTGGTGAGCAGGAACGTTACCTACATGCAAAATTAAAATTTGGTTCTTAATGGGGTTCACAAAGTCAAAATTGACTGTTTTTTATTTGAGAGGTTTTAAGATTTTTCATACATTTTTAGATTACATTTTCTGTAGCCCTGAAGTGACACACATCATCACCTATCAACACCATCATCACAAGCACGCATTACAACATTTGCAACTGTCACCTCTCACCACATTTATTACACCAACCAGCACCTACTGCCACCACTCTTTAACACCGATAACTCATCTGTGAAACTTTGTTTAAACCAATTATTACAGATGGCGGAGATAATTTACTTTTTATTTATTGACCCCAAACTTAAAATGCGTCATTCTGGAAAACTATTGAGAATTTTTTCAAAATAAATTTCACTTTTTGTGGCCTCCATATGCTCTTTTGGTTGGTGAGCAGGAACGTTACCAAAATGCAAAATTAAAATTTGGTTCTTAATGGGGTTGACAAAGTCAAAATTGACTGTTTTTTATTTGAGATGTTTTAAGATTTTTCATACATTTTTAGATTACATTGGCTGTAGCCCTGAAGTGACACACATCATCACCTATCAACACCATCATCACCGGCACACATTACAACATCTGCACCTGTCACCTCTCACCACATTCATTACACCAACCAGCACCTACTGCCACCACTCTTCAACTCCGATAAATCATCTGTGAAATTTTGTTTAAACCAATTATTACAGATGGCGGAGATAATTTGCTTTTTATTTATTGACCCCAAACTTAAAATGCGTCATTCTTGAAAACTATTGAGAATGTTTTCAAAATAAATTTCACTTTTTGTGGCCTCTATATGCTCTTTTGGTTGGTGAGCAGGAACGTTACCTACATGCAAAATTAAAATTTGGTTCTTAATGGGTTCACAAAGTCAAGATTGGCTGTTTTTTTTATTTGAGATGTTTGAAGATTTTTCACACAGTTTTAGATTACATTGGCTATAGCCCTGAAATGACACACATCATCACCTAATAACACCATCATCACCGGCACACATTGCAACATCTGCACCTGTCACCTTTCCACCAACACCTACCAATGGCCACTGCCGCCCGCATGGCCACCAGCCACACATCGCCGACCAGCAATCACTGCCAACGCCAAAGACTGTCCAACACGACCACTCAGAAGACCACAGTATCATTAAACAACACCAACACCCGCCGTATCTAGTACCCAATCGCACCACCTTCCACCCACTACCAATAGTCAGCATCAACTGCCACCACTCTTCAACTCCGATCACTCATCTGTAAAATTTTGTTTCAACCAATTACTACTGATGGTGGGGTTGCTTTGCATTCAATTTATTGATCCCAAACTTAAAAGGCGTCATTCTATTGAGAATTTTTTCAAAATACATTTCACTTTTTGTGGCCTCTATATGCTCTTTTGGTTGGTGTGCAGGAACGTTACCTACATGCAAAATTAAAATTTGGTTCTTAATGGGGGTCACAAAGTCAAAATTGACTGGTTTTGATTTGGGATTTGTAAGATTTTTTACAAATTTTTAGATTACATTGGCTGTAGCCCTGAAGTGACACAAATCATCACCTATCAACACCATCATAAACGGCACCAATAAAAATCTGCACCTGTCACCTCTCACCACATTCATTAGCCCAACCATCTCCACTTACTACAACTAACAGCACCTTTCCACCAACACCTACCAATCACCACTGCCGCCCGCATGGCCACCACCCACCATCGCCACCAGCCACACATCACCGACAAGCAAGCACCGCCAACGGCCAAGATCATACACCACTAATACCCAAAAGACCACAGTATCCATAAACAAAACCAACACCACTCCTGCCATATCTAGTATCCAATCGCACCACCTCCCACCCACTACCAGTAATCAGCACCTACTGCCACCACTCTTCAACTCCGATCACTCATCTGAGAATTTTTTCAAAATAAATTTCACTTTTTGTGGCCTGTATATGCTCTTTTGATTGGCGAGCAGGAACGTTACGTACATGCAAAATTAAAATTTTCTTCATAATAGGGGTCACAAAGTTAAAATTGGCTGTTTTTATTTGAGATGTTTTAAGATTTTTCATACATTTTTAGATTACATTGGCTGTAGCCCTGAAGTGACACACATCATCACCTATCAACACCATCATCACCGGCACACATTACAACATCTGCGCCTGTCACAACTCACCACATTCATTACACCAACCAGCACCTACTGCCACCACTCTTCAACTCCGATAACTCATCTGTGAAATTTTGTTTAAACCAATTATCACAGATGGCGGAGATAATTTGCTTTTCATTTATTGAACCCAAACTTAAAATGCGTAACTCTTTAAAAGTATTGAGAATTTTTTTATAATAAATTTCAGTTTTTGTGGCCTCTATATGCTCTTTTGGTTGGTGAGCGGGAACGTTACCTACATGCAAAATTAAAATTTGGTTCTTAATGGGGTTCACAAAGTCAAAATTGACTGTTTTTTATTTGAGATGTTTTAAGATTTTTCATACATTTTTAGATTCCATTCTCTGTAGCCCTGAAGTGACACACATGATCACCTATCAACACCATCACCACAGGCACACATTACAGCATTTGCCCCTGTAACCTCTCACCACATTCATTACACCAACCAGCACCTACTGCCACCACTCTTCAACTCCGATAACTCATCTGTGAAATTTTGTTTAAACCAATTATTACAGATGGCGGAGATAATTTACTTTTCATTTATTGACCCCAAACTTAAAATGCGTCATTCTTAAAAACTATTGAGAATTTTTTCAAAATAAATTTCACTTTTTGTGGCCTCTATATGCTCTTTTTGTTGGTGAGCACGAACGTTACCAAAATGCAAAATTAAAATTTGGTTCTTAATGGGGTTCACAAAGTCAAAATTGACTGTTTTTTATTTGAGATGTTTTAAGATTTTTCATACATTTTTAGATTCCATTCTCTGTAGCCCTGAAGTGACACACATCATCACCTATCAACACCATCACCACAGGCACACATTACAACATCTGCCCCTGTCACCTCTCACCACATTCATTACACCAACCAGCACCTACTGCCACCACTCTTCAACTCCGATAACTTACCTGTGAAATTTTGTTTAAACCAATTATTACTGATGGTGGAGTTGCTTTGCATTCTATTTATTGACCCCAAACTTAAAATGCGTCATTCTTGAAAACTACTGAGAATTTTTTCAAAATACATTTCACTTTTTGTGGCCGCTATATGCTCTTTTATATAGTGCGTAGGAGCGCTAAATACATGCAAAATTAAAATTTGGTTCTTAATAGGGTTCACAAAGTCAAAATTGACTGTTTTCTATTTGAGATGTTTTAAGATTTTTTTTACGTATTTTTAGCTTACATTCGTTGTAGCCCTGAAGTGACACACATCATCACTTATCAACACCATCATCACCGGCACACATTACAGCATCTGCACCTGGCACCTCTCACCGTATTCATTACACCAACTACAACCACCCACTACAACTGACAGCACTATTCCACCAACACCTACCAATGGCCACTGCCACCCGCATGGCCACCAGCCACACATCACCGACCAGCAAGCACTGCCAACGCCCACGACTGTCCACCACCACCACTCAGAAGACCACAGTGTCATTAAACAACACCAAAACCCGCCATATCTAGTATTCAATCGCACCACCTCCCACCCACTACCACTGATCAGCACCTACTGCCAACATTCTTCAACTCCGATAACTAATCTGTGGAAATTTGTTTAAACCAATTATTACAGATGGCGGAGATAATTTGCTTTTTATTTATTGACAACAAACTTAAAATGCGTCATTCTTGAAAACTACTGAGAATTTTTTCAAAATAAATTTCACTTTTTGTGGCCTCTATATGCTCTTTTGGTTGGTGAGCACGAACGTTACCTACATGCAAAATTAAAATTTGGTTCTTAATGGGGTTCACAAAGTCAAAATTGACTGTTTTTTATTTGAGATGTTTTAAGATTTTTTTTACATATTTTTAGATTAAATTGGTTGTAGCCCTGAAGTGACACACATCATCACTTATCAACACCATCATCACCGGCACACATTACAGCATCTGCACCTGGCACCTCTCACCATATTCATTACACCAACCACCACCACCCGCTACAACTGACAGAACCATTCCACCAACACCTACCAATGGCCACTGCCGCCCGCATGGCCACCAGCCACACATCACCGACCAGCAAGCACTGCCAACGCCAAAGACTGTCCACCACCACCACTCAGAAGACTACAGTATCATTAAACAACACCAACACCCGCCGAATCTAGTACCCAATCGCACCACCTTCAACCCACTACCAATAATTAGCAAAAACTCTTACCACTCTTCAACTCCGATCACTCATCTGTGAAATTTTGTTTCAACCAATTAGTACTGATGGTGGAGTTGCTTTGCATTCTATTTATTGATCCCAAACTTAAAAGGCGTCATTCTATTGAGAATTTTTTCAAAATACATTTCACTTTTTGTGGCCTCTATTTGCTCTTTTGGTTGGTGTGCAGGAACGTTACCTACATGCAAAATTAAAATTTGGTTCTTAATGGGGATCACAAAGTCAAAATTGACTGGTTTTGATTTGGGATTTTTAAAGATTTTTTTAGATTACATTGGCTGTAGCCCTGAAGTGACACAAATCATCACCTATCAACACCATCATAACCGGCACCAATAAAACATCTGCACCTGTCACCTCTAACCACATTCATTAACCCAAACGTCTCCACTTACTACAACTAACAGCACCTTTCCACCAACACCTACCAATCACCACTGCCGCCCGCACGGCCACCATCCACCATCGCCACCAGCCACACATCACCGACAAGCAAGCACCGCCAACGGCCAAGATCATACACCACTAATACCCAAAAGACCACAGTATCCATAAACAAAACCAACACCACCCCAGCCATATCTAGTATCCAATCGCACCACCTCCCACCCACTACCAGTAATCAGCACCTACTGCCACCACTCTTCAACTCCGATCATTCATCTGAGAATTTTTTTATAATAAATTTCACTTTTTGTTTCCTGTATATACTCTATTGATTGGTGAGCAGGAACGTTACGTACATGCAAAATTAAAATTTGGTTCTTAATGGGGGTCACAAAGTCAAAATTGACTGTTTTTTATTAACACTTGACAAGCCTTTGGCTTGCAAGAGTTATATGAATTTGTGCGAGCAAAATTCGTCCTTTTTTTTTCTTCTTGACACTTTTTCCGATTTTTTGTGTCTTCTTCTCCTCTGACACTATGGGCCCTACGACCATGAAACTTGAGACTTATGAAGAGCTTGATCTGAACATGTGCATGTCACTTTTTATTTTCGTCTTTGATTTCGTTTTCTTTGTTAAAACGCCATGTGAAAAGAGTGCATTTTTGGCAAGTAAATGCGTAGCATTTAACCCACATCACACACAGTTGCACAGTGAGCTTTGGCGAGCTCTCACTGCGTAAACAGCTAACACGGCGTATGCCAGATCAGTCAATAAAAAAAGTCAACAGAAACCAAACACTACTCGGCTTATAAGACATATTCAAGCTGTGTTGTTTGCAATATATTATTCAAGAAATAACCCATTGAAGGAAGTATTTTTGCGTTTTAATTTTTGTCAAGTGTTTAACATTTCGCTAGCGAAGTGAGGTTCTAGTTTGAGATCTTTTAAGATTTTTCATACATTTTTAGATTACATTGGCTGTAGCCCTGAAGTGACACACATCATCACCTATCAACACAATCATCACCGACACACATTACAACATCTGCACCTGTCACCTCTCACCACATTCATTACACCAACCAGCACCTACCGCCACCACTCTTCAACTCCGATAACTCATCTGTGAAATGTTGTTTAAACCAATTATTACAGATGGCGGAGATAATTTGCTTTTTATTTATTGACCCGAAACTTAAAATGCGTCATTCTTAAAAACTATTGAGAATTTTTTCAAAATAAATTTCACTTTTTGTGGCCTCTATATGCTCTTTTGGTTGGTGAGCAGGAACGATACTTACATGCAAAATTAAAATTTGGTTCTTTATGGCGTTCACAAAGTCAAAATTGACTGTTTTTTATTTGAGATGTTTTAAGATTTTTCACACATTTTTAGATTACATTTGCTATAGCCCGGAAGTGACACACATCGTCACCTATCAACACCATCACCACCAGCACAAATTACAACATCTGCACCTGTCATCTCTCATAACATTCATTACACCAACCAACACCTACTGCCACCACTCTTCAACTCCGATAACTCATCTGTGAAATATTGTTTAAATTAATTGTCACAGATGACGGAGATAATTTGCTTTTTATTTATTGACGCCAAACTTAAAATGCGTCATTCTTGAAAACTACTGAGAATTTTTTCAAAATAACTTTCACTTTTTGTGGCCTCTATATGCTCTTTTGGTTGGTGAGCAGGAACGTTACCTACATGCAAAATTAAAATTTGGTTCTTAATGGGGGTCACAAAGTCAAAATTGACTGGTTTTGATTTGGGATTTTTAAAGATTTTTTTAGAACTTTCTAGATTACATTGGCTGTAGCCCTGAAGTGACACAAATCACCACCTATCAACACCATCATAACCGGCACCAATAAAACATCTGCACCTGTCACCTCTCACCACATTCATTAAAGCAAACGTCTCCACTTACTACAACTAACAGCACCTTTCCACGAACGCCTACCAATCGCCACTGCCGCCCGCATGGCCCCAATCACCGTCGCCACCAGCCACACATCACCGACCAGCAAGCACTGCCAACGCTCAAGACTGTCCAACACCACCACTTAGAAGACCACAGTGTCATTAAACAACACCAAAATCCGCCATATCTAGTATCCAATCGCACCACCTCCCATCCACTACCACTGATCAGCACCTACTGCGAACATTCTTCCACTTCTATAACTCATCTGTGAAATTTTGTTTAAACCAATTATTACAGATGGCGGAGATAATTTGCTTTTTATTTATTGACAACAAACTTAAAATGCGTCATTCTTGAAAACTACTGAGAATTTTTTCGAAATAAATTTCACTTTTTGTGGCCTCTATATGCTCTTTGGGGTGCAGTGCAGGAACGTCACCTAAATGCAAAATTAAAATTTGGTTCTTAATGGGGGTCACAAAGTCGAAATTGACTTTTTTTATTTGAGATGTTTTAAGATTTTTCATACATTTTGAGATTTCATTAGCTATAGCCCTGAAGTGACACACATCATCACCTATTAACACCATCATCAACGGCACACATTACAACATCTGCACCTGGCACCTCTCACCACATTCATTACACCAACCAACACCTACCGCCACCACTCTTCAACTCCGATAACTCATCTGTGAAATTTTGTTTAAACCAATTATTACAGATGACGGAGATAATTTGCATTTTATTTATTGACCCCAAACCTAAAATGCGTCATTCTTGCAAACTATTGAGAATTTTTTCAAAATAAATTTCACTTTTTGTGACCTCTATATGCTCTTTTAGTTGGTGCGCAGGAACGTTACCTACATGCAAAATTAAAATTTGGTTCTTAATGGGGGTCACAAAGTCAAAATTGACTGTTTTTTATTTGAGATGTTTTAAGATTTGTCATACATTTTTAGATTACTTTGGCTGTAGCCCTGAAGTGACACACATCATACCCTATCAACACCATCATCACCGGCACACATTACAACATATGCACCTGTCACCTCTCACCACATTCATTACACCAACCAACACCTACTGCCACCACTCTTCAACTCCGATAAATCATCTGTGAAATATTGTTTAAACCAATTATTAGAGATGTCGGAGATAATTCGCTTTTTATTTATTGACCTCAAACTTAAAATGCGTCATTCTTGCAAACTATTGAAAATTTTTTCAAAATAAATTTCACTTTTTGTGGCCTCTATATGCTCTTTTGGATGGTGAGCAGGAACGTTACCTACATGCAAAATTAAAATTTGGTTCTTTATGGGGTTCACAAAGTCAAAATTGACTGTTTTTTATTTCAGAGGTTTTAAGATTTTTCACACATTTTTAGATTACATTAGCTGTAGCCCTGAAGTGACACACATCATCACCTATCAACACCATCATCACCGGCACACATTAGAGCATCTGCACCTGTCATCTCTCACCACATTCATTACACCAACCAGCACCTACTGTCACCACTCTTCAACTCCGATCACTCATCTGTGAAATTTTGTTTCAGCCAATTACTACTGATGGTGGAGTTGCTTTGCATTCTATTTATAGATCCCAAACTGAAAAGGCGTCATTCTTGAAAACTATTGAGAATTTTTTTTGAAAATACATTTCAGTTTTTGTGGCCTCTATATGCTCTTTTGGATGGTGTGCAGGAACGTTACCTACATGCAAAATTAAAATTTGGTTCTTAATGCGGGTCACAAAGTCAAAATTGATTGTTTCTTATTTGAGATGTTTTAAGATTTGTCATACATTTTTAGATTACATTGGCTGTGGCCCTGAAGTGACACACATCATCACCTATCAACACCATCACCACCGGCATACATTACAACATCTGCACATGTCATCTCTCACCACATTCATTACACCAACAAGCACCTACTGCCACCACTCCTCTACTCCGATAACTCATCTGTGAAATTTTGTTTAAACCAATTATTAGAGATGGCGGTGAAAATTTGCTTTTTATTTATTGACCCCAAACTTAAAATGCGTCATTCTTGAAAAGTACTGAGAATTTTTTCAAAATAAATTTCACTTTTAGTGGCTTGTATATGCTCTTTTGGTTGGTGAGCGGGAACGTTACCTACATACAAAATTAAAATTTGGTTCTTAATGGGGGTCACAAAGTCAAAATTGACTGTTTTTTACTTGAGATGTTTTAAGATTTTTCACACATTTTTAGATTACATTAGCTATAGCCCTGAAGTGACAGACATCATCGCTTATCAACATGTGCACCTGTCAGCTCTCACCACATTCATTACACCAACCGACACCACCCAGCACCTTTCTACCAACACCTAGCAGTCGCCACTGCCGCCCGCATGGCCACCACCCACCATCACCACCAGCCACACATCATCGACCAGCAAGCACTGCCAACGCTCAAGACTATCCACCACCACCACTCAGAAGACCACATTATCATTAAACAACACCAACACCCGACATATCTAGTACCCAATCGAAAATTTTTCAAAATTGTGATTTATTTGAGATTTTTTAAGAATTTTTCCACACATTTTAGATTAGATGGGCTATAACACTGAAGTGACACGCATCGTCAGCTATCAACACCATCATCACCGGCATAGATACAACATCTGCACCTGTCACCTCTCACCACATTCATTAAACCGACCGTCAGCACTTACTACAACTAACAGCACCTTTCCACCAACACCTAGCAATCGCCACTGCCGCCCGCATGGCCACCACCCACCATCGCCACCAGCCACACATCACCGACCAACGCCCAATCACCAAGCACCGCCAACGCCCAAGACTATCCACCACCACCCACAAGACCACAGTATCAATAAACAACGTGAACACCCGCCATAACTAGTACCCAGTCCCACCACCAATAACCCACTACCACTAATCAGCACCTACTGCCACCACCCGATTACTCATCTGTGAAGTTTTATTTGAACCAATTATTACAGATGGCGGAGATAATTTGCATTCTTTTTATTCACCCCAAACTTTAAATGCGTTATTCCTGAACATTATTCAGAATTTTTTCAAAATAAATTTCACTTTTTGTGGCCTCTATATGCTCTTTTGGTTGGTGAGCAGGAAAGTCACCTACATGCAAAATTAAAATTTGGTTCTTAATGGGGGTCACAAAGTCAAAATTTACTCTTTTTTATTTGAGATGTTGTAAGATTTTTTTACACATTTTTAGATTACATTGGCTGTCACCCTGAAGTGACACGCAGCATTACTTACCAACACCATCATCACCGGCACACATTACAACATCTGCACCTGTCACCTCTCACCACATTCATTACTCCAACCACCACCACCCACTACAACTAACAGCACCTTTTCACCAACACCTACCAATCGCCACTGCCGCCCGCATGGCCACCACCCACCATCGCCACCAGCCGCACACAACCGACCAGGAAGCACAGCAAAATCTTGCAGGAAGAAAGTATATACAATATATATATGCAACAGGGGGGTTCAATTTGTCTCGTGTCCACCCGTCTGTCCGTCCGTCGCACTTTGAACGTTTTTCTTGTCCGTTTGATATCACAAGAACTATTCATCGGATCATCACTCAACCTTACAGGAAGGAAGTATATATAGTGTAGATGTGCAACGGGAGGTTCAGTTTTCCCGTGTCTGTCCCTCTGTCAGTCCCTCAAACTTTAAAAGTGAAATTTTGTTTGAAAAGGTATTATAGATGGCGGAAATAATTTGCATTCTACTTATTGACCCCAAACTTAAAATTCGTTATACTTGAAAACTACTGAGAATTTTTTCAAAATAAATTTCACTTTTTGTGACCACTATCTGCTCTTTTGGATCGTGAGCAGGAAAGTCACCTACATGCAAATTTAAAATTTGGTTCTTAATGGGGGTCACAAAGTCAAAATTGACTGCTTTTTATTTGAGATGTTTTAAGCATTTTTTTACACATTTTAGATTGCATTGGCTATAACCCTGAAGTGACACACATCATCACCTATCAAAACCATCATCACCGGCACCAATACAACATCTGCACCTGTCACCTCTCACCACATTCATTACAGCAACCGCCACCACCCAGCATCTTTCCACCAACACCTACCAGTCGCCACTGCCGCCCGCATGGCCACCACCCACCTTCACCACCAGCCACACATCACCGACCAGCAAGCACTGCCAACGCCCAAGACTATCCACCACCACCACTCAGAAGACCACATTATCATTAAACAACACCAACACCCGCCATATCTAGTATCCAATCGCACCACCACCCACCCACTACCACTAATCAGCACCTACTGCCACCACTCTTTAACTCCGATCACTCATCTGTGAAATTTTGTTTGAACCAATTATTACTGATGTTGCAGTTGCTTTGCATTCTATTTATTGGCCCCAAACTTAAAATGCGTCATTCTTGAGAACTATTGAGAATTTTTTCAAAATAAAACTTCACTTTTTGTTGCCACTATATGCTCTTTTGGTTGGTGAGCAGGAACGTTACTTACATGCAAAATTAAAATTTGGTTCTTAATGGGGATCACAAACTTAAAACTGACTTTTTTTATTTGAGATGTTTTAAGATTCTTTACACATTATTAGATTACATTGGGTGTAGCCCTAGAGTGACACACATCATCACCTATCAACACCAGCATCACCGGCACGAATAAAACATCTGCACCTGTCACCTCTCACCACATTCATTAAACCAACCGCCACCACTTACTACAACTAAAAGCACCTTTCCACCAACACCTACCAATCGCCACTGCTGCGTGCATTGCCACGACCCATCATGGCCACCACCCACACATCACCTACTAGCAAGCACCGCAAGCACCGCCTATCAACACTATCATCACCGACACCAACACAAAATCTGTACTACTCAAGCAGTCTGCTGTATGGCATAATTACTCAGCTGATTGATCAATTGCAACGCGTGCAAAACGCAGCAGCTAGGCTTGTTTTAAAGCGGAGAGAATACGACCGTATCACTGATGGGCTACGCAAGTTACATTGGCTACCAAAACGCTTTAGGATTATCTTCAAATTAGCAGTTATCACGTTCAAAGTTTTGGCAACAGGTCAACCAGATTACCTGAGAGACCTTTTGGTTTGGCACAAACCAAACAGGACTCGTCGTTCTGATTCACGGATGCTGCGGCGACCGTGCGTTTGCTGTGGCAGCCCCAAACGTTTCGAACAGTATCCCTGCGGGTATCAAAGCTTGTCCCACGCTATACTTGTTTAAACGCAAACTGAAAACTCACTTTTTTTTAGAAAAGCCTACGAACTGCCTTGTTAGATTTTATATTGTAATCTAAGTCATATCGTTTAGTTAATATTCAGTATTGCTTTATTCAGTATTATATTGTATCAATCTTTGTATGAATAGATACTGTAGTATTATGTTATAAGCGCTTGGAGCAAATGAGTTGATTAAGCGCTATATAAAGTGTTACTATAATAATAATAAATAACATCTGCACATGTCACCTCTCACCACATTCATTACACCAACCACCAACCACTACAACTAACAGTACCTATCCACCAACACCTACCAATCGCCACTGACGCCCGCATCTCTACCACCGACCATCGCCACCAGCCACCCATCACCCGCGAGCAAGCACCGCCAACGCCGAGGACCATCCACCACCAACACCAACACCGTCATGTCTAGTATTCAGTTGCACCACCACCCACCCACTACCACTAATCAACACCTACCGCCACCACTCTCCAACTCCGATCACTCATCCGCTATAGCCAGCCATCGTCACTACCAGCAGTATCCACCTCCGGCACATCACCACAAACACCATCACCAATACCGATTAGCTACGACCACCACCCACCAGCACTAACTTCAGCCATCCATCACCAACACCTACCCATCGCCATCGCCGCCACTATAACCATCACCTTCCATCAACATCCCCCTTCACAACCACCCACCTCTAACACCATTGCCACATTTTCACCCACCCCGAACACCAAAATCATTACACGACCAAAACCACCAACCGGTACAAACACCACTACCAATACTAATCAACAAAGACAACCATAGCCGCGACCATGTCCATCACCCATCATCGTCACCAGCGACAAATATAACCGCTATCGCCATCAAACATCTCAAACCATGCATCTCCAGCACCACCTATCAGTAAGCACCACCCCCGCCAAACACCACCCATTTTCATCCGCTACGCCCATTGCGCCACCAGTGTCCACAAACACCATCAATATCAATACCCATCACCAAAACCACCAATCACTAATACTACCAATGCATCACTTACACCTACCAGTGGCCGCCGTCGCCATCACCCACCGTCACCACCGGCCACACATACGGTCATCACCACCAAGCCCCTTAAACTACACATGTCTAGCACCAGCCATCCGTAACCACGCCGCCACCCAAAACACCACAGTATCCGTAAGCACTACCGGCAGCCGCCATCTTCAATATCCACCCGCTATTTAAACAGGTGACCAGCCTCGGTGGCCTAGTGGTTAGAGTGTCTGCCTCGAGACTGGAAGATCGTGGGTTCAAACCCCGGTCGGGTCATACCTAAGACTTTAAAATTGGGACTCCTCCTTGCTACCCTGTGAGGCACTCCACACGTAAGGGTTAGAAGGAGGGCTGGATCAGTATAATGTGGCAGGGGATCCCGATATGACTATAGCAGTTGAAAGGGATCTAAAGAGCAATACAATACAATTTAACAGGCTGCGCAAAATACAACACTCCGAACCTCAAATCTCCCACAATCACCTCCCAGCACCACCGTCTATCCTCAGCATCCCACCGACGCATAATCGAACGGTCACAGTCCACTGACTCAAACAAGCACCATGTTCTGCCCCACAACGTATCTCCACAACCCTTACCCTCCCATCACCAAACGTCATTACACAGCCTCCACCCACCAACAACAGTATTGACCACCGGCCACTGGCACCACCAACCAACACCAATACACCGCCATACCTACCACCGAAGACCACCACACACATCATCCGCTGCCACGACCACTCCACCCCGCCAACACCATGGCACTACCACCGTCAACAACCAACAGAAGTTCACTACCATCACCCACTCAACAGCAACAAGTACCTATCGGCCCATGACCAACCACCATAACCATCCATCCAACACCGCCACCTCTTCCCAGCAACACTCACCACCACGACCGTTCACCACCGTAGCCTTTGTTTTAAGTTCAAACATTGAGGCATCGTTCAGTAATCGTTAAAACCAATATCTTACTTTTGACTTCAGGATTCAGCGATAGATGGTAGTTGACTTGTTATATGTTAACACTTAAAATGCGGTAAAAGCAAAAAAAGTGAATCTCAGAGACGAGCTGAAAATAGCCATCATATGCGAGAATCAAGAAAAACATCGTAAGTACTATTATTTGTTGCTTGTTCAGTGCCCATGCTTTTTTTCAACAAAATAAGCTTTGTGTTTTCTTTTAGTTATGGTTGTACGCAATATGCGGTCTTTAATCAGCGTCTTCCAATTGGTGCGCAGAGCTCCTGTGTTTTTGTGCGTTTCACAATTTCACATTGTTTTTGTCTGACTTTAATCAGGTTCCTATTCTCCTGAAACCCCAGTATAGGCAAACGAGCTCTTAATAACATGCAGTCTTTTTTGTAGGAAGCCGATGTACGCTCCCGATGGACTTCCAATATTGTCGCCGAACGTGCCAGCAACAAAAACTCCATATTTGCAAAGCTGCAACACTGAAACCAAATGGAATTATGATGACTCAATTTTGTTACACCATTTTAAGCCTGAAGATGTTTTATCAGGTGATATCGCCATTACAGCATTAAATAAATTTACGTTGCTGACTGGTTTAGTACAACCGTCCCATCTTTATTACTCTGTCACTACTGAGCAGAGTCTTGGCGAAAAGCAAGTGCATAATCACACAACGTCGGTTCAAATACACTATATATCTGGACATTATGTCGTTTCTCACCACAGACAAGGGAAGATTGTCATCTATGATTCTCTGCCTCACGAGGACATAGTTAATCAGCTCTTCCCGCAGTTGAAGGCTCTTTACACGTGTTTAGACCATAGCGAAAATCCTCTGTCATGCATAGATTATGTAATTGCAAATTTTACAGATCATCTAATGATTGTGGAGTATTTGCTGCAGCAAATGCATTCCTTTTGCTTCTAGGCTCGGATCCTTCAACTGTTTATCTGGATCAATCAAGAATTCGACAACACTTATATTCATGCCTGGAATCAGAAAATATCACACCATTTCCAATTCTTGATGTACACAATAAAGGCGGCACGCTGCTTGCTAAATACTTCAAAACAAGCGTCAAATTAGCAAGAGGTTTCAATTTGCAACCTCAAAACAAACTAGGCAATGTTAAAAATGTCAATAAACGAAAACTTCAGCGAAGAGAAATAATGCGGAGGGCAAGAAAGGCGACGGCATATAAACTTCAGGAATATCAAGCACTCCTCATTAAACGTCAAGATAAATCTTTCCGCATTAAGGAAAAGGAGAAAGATAAAAGTGCTAAGCGAAGGATACGAGAATCAAAAACATTCTGGGAAGTGCAATGCTTAAAAAACGTAGAACATAAGAGAAAACAACAAAGATGATTCCTATCTTTTAAAAGAGAACGCCGCTAACTAAACGTCAATGAGATTAATCCGGAAATCCATTTCATATCTCCAGAAAGGGATGGCAAAAAATAAGGAAACTATGAGACTAAACTGGCACTCGGAAATGTGTCGCAGCAAGGAGAGTAAAAAAAAAATCTCTATGAATGACAAGCGAAAGTCACTCCGGTATCACGCCAAAGACAGAGCAAGTAACAAAGAGGATATGAAATGTAAACGCCAGTTTGCTACCTTTAAGGACAAAGAAAGGAGAACAAATGGGACAAGCATGGAAATCAGACGAAATGCAATGCAGCGTTTCGGGTTAGAGAAAGAACAAACGGTAAAGAAGCTATGAAAGTAAAACGCCAGTTTGCTCCTTATAAGAACAAAGAGAGATTGAAAAATAGAAAAAGTAAACAAATCAAACGTCAGAGCGATAGAACGTTTCGCGCTTGAGAAAGAGCAAGTAACAAAGAAGTTATGAAACTAAAAGGCCACTTTGCTCCTTACTACCACAGAGATAGCAAGAAAACTATGATTCGGATTCAAATAAACCGGCAAAATGAATGTTTCTGAAAGAGAGAGAGAGAGAGATTAAGAAATAAATAAAAACCAAGATTTTTGAACATTTGAAAATGCCAAAAACAAGCAAGTCCCCAGGGATCTCCGAAGAACAAAACAATTTCGTACTAAAGAAAATTTACAAAACAAAAGCGCAATGAATCTTCGTCTAAATAAGAACGTGATATACCAAAACAAAGAGTGTATGCGCAACAGAAAAAGAATGGAAACGTTGCGAAAAAATATTGCATGTACGGAAGAGACATGTACAGCAGGAAATGGTGCCAATTATAACTTCACATACTATAGACAACTTGAACGCATTACTGACCGGAATCACAAAGCACGAGCAAAACAGCAACAAAGGCGAAGACTTTCTCAGCTTCCTTATGTTGTCACAAATTTTAAAGAAACTTGTGCTGAACTTCCAAGCTGTGTTTGTTGTATTTGCAACGGAGCACATTTTAGAAAACAAGTACAGCAGTTTCGAGAGCAAACATATCAAAACAAGGACATGTTACACAGCTGTCTTCATGTAGCTGACTTTCATGTTAACGAAGTAAAATGCTCAACTGATTGTGAAAAATGTGCCCGTTGGGTTTGTTTCACATGCCATAGGCATATTCGAGGTGGTTCTATGCCTTCTCAAGCAATGGCTAATTCCTTGATGCCTTCTCTACTTCCCGATTGTTTGAGTGTTTTGAATCAATTAGAAAGGCATCTCATATCACCAGTAATACCTTTCATGAAAATTTTGACTTTACTGAAACATTGCACAAAGGAATCCATGGCCCTTTTATTTGCGTTCCAACAGATGTCGTAGAAGCAACACAGACACTGCCTAGACCAATTTTAGTCAAAATGAAATTAAAGCAAAAAATGGAATATAAAGGCCATCACCTTTTTCAGCAAGTGGCTCCTGAAAATATACTGACTGCTTTAGACTATTTGAAGACTCATAACCCTCATTATTCAGGTAATCAAGTGTTTTAATTTTGTATTTATGTTATTCATGATAATTTTTTACTGCGTGAAAAGTCGAGATTCTGAGATTATTTTTGTATACTTTGAGTAGATTCGAACTACACTAGCTGTTAATTTCAGTATAATGTGGCAGGGGGATCCCGATATGACCATAGTAGTTGAAAGGGATCTAAAGAACAATACAATATAATGCTTCTTACTTCAGCAGTTTAAATGTTTGTAAAATGCTTGTTCTCCTGCAGAATTTCCATCTCTGTTGCAGCTATTTCTTTGACAACCAACTTTCAGTCTTCGGATCAAGACGAGGCTTCCATTTTTCTTCATAGCCATTCTGGATTAGATTATTCATCCAAGTACGATATACAAACTTCTACACAGAAATCGACAGCGAAGGACCTATTGTGTGACATACATGAAACGTCCTGCCCAATGGTGTCTTGTCTTCAACCTGAGAATGTAGCACCAGATCGAGAACAACAACTTATCTGTGTTGCACCAGCAGAAGGAAATCGGCCGTGCAGTGTTTTCAATATGGAAACCTAAGCTTTTTCCAGATGGCAAAAATGGATATGACGAACATCGCAACACCAAATTACATCTTGATCGCTACATAAATGTACGTTTGTTCAGCGCCGACAGTCGTTTCGCAAGCCACCCACAGTATATATTTTACTCTCAATATGTCCGCGAGCTGAAACAAGTGTCTAGTTCAATTTCCGTTGCTCTCAGAAAAGCCTCTGCAGTTACAATCGATGGTAGACGAATAACAGCTGGCATGTTGGTTGACTCAGAAAAGTGAAGAAATCTTATGAAAGCAGATGAAGGTTACCGAATCTTTAAAGCAGTACGAGGGGCCCCAGCATTTTGGGAAAAGACACTTCGAGACTTGTATGCCATGGTACGACAGCTTGGCACACCCACCTGGTTTTGTAGTTTTTCAGCCGCTGATAGACGATGGCCAGAAATTTTGACAGCACTTTGTGCTCAACAGAAAAGGAAAGTACCTTCAAGTATTGACTGGTCAACGCATTGTCAAATTATTAAATCAAATCCTGTAACAGCGTGGCGCATGTTTGAACACCGCAAGTTTTCATAAACCATGTTATAAAATCGCCTCTGAACCCGATAGGCAAAGTAGGCGATTATTTCAAAGTCGAGGCTGGCCCCATATTCACGCTTTGTTCTGGTGCACCGATGCTCCTGAATTCCCAAATGGGACTACAAACACGGAATTAATATAGTCAGCGTCAATGAAAACTTTCAGTTGAATTTTTTTCCGGTTGTGTTTAAAGCTTCCTTTTGTAATTTAGACCATAGAATCTATGACATACTGGAAGCAGAAAATGACTAAACCTGGCTACATTTTGAATTATGGTTTCATTTGTTAATGAAACAAAACACCACTCACTAAATGGAAGTTTGCACAGTTTAATAACGAGTATGTCCACCTCTGGCGTTCAGACAAGCTTGGCAACATCGGCGCATATGCCGAATTAGCCGTCGAATTCGCTCTTGTGGAACGGTCCATGGAATTATGTACAAAGAACGGCAAAATCCATTACCCGACACATACTCTCCTGCTGCCCTAGGAAACAATTTCAATGAATACTTTAAGTCCAAGATTGACAATATCAGAGCCACATTTGAGTGTGACGATCTTGATCCTTTCACGTTTGACTGTCCTTTTCAAGGAACCCCTTTATATCATTTCCGCAAACTCAGTATGGATATCATACACAAAATTATAATGGAATCAGCCCCCAAGTCATGTGATACTGACCCTATCCCTACATGTTTATTGAGGAAATGTATAGATGAGTTACTCCCAATCATAACTAGAATTGTAAATCTGTCAATATCTACGTCCACATTTCCAACTCACTTTAAAGAAGCTTTGGTCCAACCCCGGCTCGAAACAATTCCTAAAAATTATCGGCCTGTGTCAAATTTGACCTTTGTCTCCAAAATAATAGAAGAAGTTATCTGCCAGCAACTAGTGCACCACTTAGAAATTTTCAAGTTAGGTGAGAAATTCCAATCTGCTTACAGAAAGTATCATAGTACAGAGACAGCTCTAATTCGCCTCTTCAATAACCTACTGGTCCACCTTGATAACAAACAGGCAGTCTACCTGGTGTTTTTGGACTTGTCCGCCGCCTTCGACACCGTAGACCATGATATTTATCTTCGGCGGTTACAACGCTCTTTCGGCGTCAAGGGCGATGCGTTAGGCTGGATGCAATCCTATTTATGCGATCGCAGTGCGCGGGTCAAGATTGGTAATATTCGATCTGACGCTATTTATTTAGAATGCGCACTTCCACAAGGATCCAAAATAGGCCCCAAAGGTTGCACCAAACCTCTCGGTCCGCTCATCAAGGCTCGAGAAATAGTGTATCATTTCTATGCAGATGATTCGGGAATGGAGAGAGGTTTCAATCCTCGTTCGTCAGCAGATCAGCTTACAAACCTTATTGAGGTTAAAAGTGTGATTACCGACATTGGAGCCTGGATGAGTGCTAATAAACTGAAATTGAATAAAGAAAAAGCCGAGTTTCTAATTATTGCAAGCAAGTATAATGAGCAATTCATCGAGGTTGATCAGTTGTGCTTGGACAGTGAATGTATTCCGCGCTCTGATACTGCACGTGCACTTGGTGTAATGATTGATTCATCTCTCACTATGGAAGCCCATGTGAACTCAGTCATTCGCTTATGCTATTACTACCTGCGATGGATTCGAAACGCCAGGCCCAGATTAACGGAACATGCTGCAAAGACACTAGTCCACGCTTTGATTATCAGCCGCTTGGACTACTGTAACAGTTTGTTGATTAATCTCCCGAAATGTCTTCTTGGGCGGCTACAACGGATAATCAATCATGCAGCTCGTGTGGTAAAACTGTCGCATGAAGAGTCCACTCGTGATAAACTGATCGCTCTTCATTGGTTGCCGATTGAGCAACGCATCATGTTTAAAGTTGCATTAATTACGCATAAGACCCTTAACGATCAAGCACCAGCAAACATTATAGAGATACTTATGCCTTACGATCCAGCTCGTCGTCTCAGGTCGTCTGACCAAAGTCTACTCGTTGAGAATAGGACCAACCAGCGCTATGGTGACAGGGCATTTCAAAATGCAGCCCCCAGATTGTGGAACTCGTTGCCTTTTGAAGTACGAACCGAAAAGGATATTTTAGTGTTCAAGAAATTATAAAAAACTCATTTTTTTAGACTAGCATACTATAAGTAGTTCCTTGATATGCTGATATAGTCACTATAATTGTAAGGATTTGATGTGAGACATTTCAGCTTTTACAACTTTTGTGAAAGTATTCAAAATTTTATCCAGTATACAAACGCTTTTCTAGTCATTGATTCTTCTGTTATGAAGAATTTTTAAGTTATGATTCTTTTATTCATTAAGTGTGTAATTACTTGTATTTTAGCTATTGTTGCGCTTAGGGTTAAATCCATTGTAAGCGCGTTATAAATACGTATAATAATAATAATAATAACAAAAAGAAACATAAATGAAAATATTTTTGGAAAATTATGGATTTAGTCGGGGAGACATTTGTTTTTGTGAACAAAAACAATAATCTACTTTTTGCGAATCAGAAAGAAGAGTGAGAGAAACAATAGCAAAGTAGGCTCACATATCCGCTTCCCTAATTCAAAATTTTAAGAAAGTTAGATTATATAACTGTAGTTAATTAAGATTTTAGTAGAAAATTGGTTTTTCGCCAATATTTCCGAATTACGAAAAACAGTAATGACGGCGATCTGTATCTAAAATTTGAAGTGAGTAAGGGCATATCTCTGGTGTGAGCTAAGATTTTACTGATTATTCCTGTTTTTAGCTAAAATTTCAGACAAATTGAGGCCAATCACGAAAAACAAGTAATGTCCGGATGAGTAGTAACGATTGCTACATATACTAAACGAATACGGCGTATGACGTCATCACGTAAAATATGTATATTATGTGAACAAGACCTTGTGTGCAAAATATCTCACTAAGGAAAACTTATATCGACGTAAAGATTTATGTGGGTATTCGCTGAGTAACTTTTGCTTGAGAAGTCCGAAAGGTTCTTTTTATCGGCAGTACAATGAACGAATGCGGCGTGTGACGTCATCACGTAAAATATGGTAGTTGATTTTGTAACTATTAGGGTAGCAACTCTGTTATCGAGTTTAGATCCGTCCGTTTATATGAAATGATGGTGTAGGTAGGTTTCCTTTATCTCGGCACAAACCTAACTTTGAACTCTTCAGCATTTGTTGCGTCTTTGGAAAAGTTTGTCAGAGTTTGTCTATGGTTGGTCTTTGTATTTTCCATGCTGGATATTCCGAAACCTTTGAGTTTGCAATTTGTTCGACTTTGATTCCAGCATTATTAAGGTGGTTACGGATTCTAGTGCCAAAGGGTACGATGACCCTAAGGCGTGTGTTTAGAATTTCTGAATGGTTTGTTTCGAACACTGCTTTATGGGTGGTGCTTTCTTTATTTCCGTATAGTTAATTGCATATTGCATTGAGAGTTTGATTCGTTGGATATCCAATGGTTGTTCATTTGATTCAACCTGAAAACTTTCCGCAGGTGACATTCTGAAAGCGTTAAGGCAGAGGCGATGGCTTTGATTTTGTATTGGGTTCAGCATTTTTAAGTATGAGGGCCTTGCGGATCCGTAGAAGATGCTAAAATAATCTATTCTAGATCTTATTAATGATCTACAGTTTTAATTTAGTACTGCTATCTGCTTCCCAGTCTTGGGCGGAGACGACTCGTAGCAGGTTGAGTGCCTTTTGGCATTTCTTCTTCACTTCCTATGCGGGGAATAAAATTTAGCTTCGAGTCCAGAATTAGACCAAGGTATTTGTTTTCCTTTACTTCAGGTATTTGGGTGTTTGATAAGTATAAGAGAGGATCATCGTGTGGCTTTCGCTTGCTGCAAAAGTACATGCAAACTTTTTTGGTTTGCAGAAACTTTTTGGTCAGCCCATTTTTGAACAGAGTTTATATTTTGCTGGAGGCGATGAGATGAGATTCATATTCTTACCCCTGACAGACATAGCAAAATCGTCTACAAAGAGTGAGCTGTCTTTTCCCTGTTTAGTTGCCCCTTTGATTTCGATTAGAAACACGGAGAATTGATAGAATACAGCCTTGAGGATAGCCCTCTTCTTGCTCAAAATAGTCCGAGAAAATAAATAGAACTGAGACGGACTTTAAACCACCTGTCATTTAAAAACGCTTCAATGAACTCAGGAAGACGACCTCATACGGCAAGGTTGTAGAGATCTTGCATGACCCCGTTTTTCCAAGCCGTGTCGGAGGCTTTTCCTAAATCTAAGAAAACAGTGACGACATGTTCGTTATTGATAAAACCTCTGAAAAATGATTCGAGTATAACCAGGTGATCTATGGTACTTCTTTCTTTTCTGAAGCCACTTCAAATGTCAGTAAGCAGATGATTTTTCTCTAAATACCAAATTAGTCTTCCGGTTATCACTCATTAATGAACTTGTCAGAGATATTAGGCGGTAATTTTGGGAATTACAGGAGCCCCTCGTTAATTCGTCCTCGGTTAATTCGTACCCCCGGTTAATTCGAACCAAATTCGTCGGTTTGAGACCTGTTGGTTCCTATGGAAAAGTACGAATTAACGAGGGTTCGAATAATTTGTCCCAAATATGAGACCTAACAATTTATATTTTATGCCGGTTTTTAGAACAATTAAAGAAAATACATCGTGAGAGATATGGGATTGACAAACGCCTCAAGCTTAGCTGATTGCACAATAAGAGAGTGACATTATGGTATAAATACGACTGAGTAGGGATAGGTACTACACCACCCACTCAGAAGTCATGTGTCCTGCCCTTGCAATTACCTACTCCGGCTGCTGCTTCTATAGTTCAGAGTCTCATGTGACACTTCGATAACTACCACGGGTGTTTGCTATAAAACTGAACATCGCTCAAATATTTACATCGCAACTGTGAAAATGTGATTGAAAAGCGAAAATACAATGATTATTCAATGGATATAAAATTTAAAGTTTAAGGCAAATAACGAGTGGTGGTACAACTAGGACATAAATAATAACAGAGTATGGGTTACCAAGAAAAAAACACACTCTTGCATTATGGATAAAAAACAAGGATAAAATTGTTAAACATGTCTTTTTATGAATGCCTATGATATATAAATGTTTTTGTGTATATGTACTATTTCACTGGTTAGAGCAGACAAAAAATACAACAAAACTTGTACAGTACATATTTGGTTTTTGTAAGGTGGAAAATTCGATCTCCGTTTAATTAGCACCCCCGGTTAATTCGTACTTTTTGGTTTGGTCCCGACAAGTACGAATTAACGAGGTTCTACTGGAGCAGGATCCTTATTCGGTTTTTGAATTGGTATGATGGTGGCTTCTTTCCATATTTCAGGAAAGTTTCATATAGTCCAAACTTGGTTGAGTAATTCTAGGAGGACTTCAAGGTTTTCCTCAGGTAGGTGTTTTAGAACCTGGTAGTGCAGGACGTCTTGTCCGGCAGCTGAGTCATGTGAGTTTTGTATGACGTGTTTCAACTCCGCGAGGGTAAAGGTGCTATTGTACTTTCCAAATGTTTTGAGGTGAAGTCCATTGGTATTTGTTCTTTTGCTTTTTTTATTTGACGAAAGGCTTGGGAGTAATTGTCAGATGAAGAGTTGAAATGAAAGGTTCTGCCAAAGGTTTATGCTATTTCATCAGGTTTTGTGATAGTTTGGTTGTTTGTGGTGAGGTAGTTTTGAGATGCTTTTGCAAGATATTTTCCGAATTATCTCCCATACTTTTTTGGTTGAATTGTTTTTGTTTAAGTTGGAGATATATTCCTCCCAGGTTTACTGTTTTGATGGTTCTGCGTGCTGCAGCATGCAACCGTTCATATTGAAGTTTGGTAGTATTGTCCGGGCTGATGTGAAAGTGGCGAAGAGCTGTTTTTTTGCATAGCTATTGGTTTTTTGCAGTCGTCGTTAAACCAAGGTTTCTGTGGCTTTTTAGGATTTCCAGAGGTTTTAGGTATGTTTTTTCCATGATTGCCTGGATTAGAACAATAAAAAGTAAAATCGAGTCGTCATCATGTGCAAAGTAGTTGGTTTTTATGGTTATTCCTGGAACCCAAGGAGTACCCATATAAATACCCACATAAAGTTTTGCGTCGATTACCAAATACCCATATGAAGTTTTAAGTCGATACCACTTTCCGCTAACGCGACATGTTGTGTACAAGATCTTGCTCACAATTAATTGCATAATTGTGCCGTTTTTATTCGTTCAACAAAATTTCACAGAATCTTTCGGACCTACCAAGCAACAATCCCACTAAGTTTAAACTTTCTCCGATGTTCAGCGGCTGAGAAATTGCGCACACAAGATTGTTACATAATGATGTTATAGGCTTGCTCAAAAATTGAGAGAACCGTCCGACCTATCGAGGAATAAACATGCCAAGTTTGAAGTCTACATGACTTTCCGTTCTCGAGATATCTTGCACACAACATTTTGTTCACAAAACACTGACATACACGTACACACACACGCACGCACATAACGTACAAACGCCGACCCCGACCAAGGGCAGACAAGGGCAGACATAAGGGCAGACATAATAAACAACAATCCCAATTTTAAGCAGGCTACTCAGGTCGTCAAATATCAGTTTTAAGCAAATTGTATTGCCGCCATTCTCCGATTTTAATATTCTCTGACCTCATCGAAATACTGCCACTTTAACTTTTCGGAAACTTCGTCTTGTATTTCGTTGTCGTTATTATATGCTGCATCATCGTTCACACCAACAAACTTCTCATGATCATTGTCTTCTATTGCAGAGTCCTTCAATCTTAGAGCAGGGTTCACAGCAACCTGAAATTACAATGTTCTAAATATACAAGAGCTCCACTTGCGTGGGGTTCCAAACAGAATGTTGTGACAAAATAAAAGAAAATGAAAAGCAAAACCGCGCAAAACGAGATATTTTGCTCTGGTGACGACCAGGCTATGTTTCTCACCATAAAATGAAGCAAGTCATCTTCCGGTTATGACTTTCTGCGTTGATGGAAAAGAAAAAGTACATCATGTATAACGTCTTTTTAACGCGTTGCACTGAAATGAACTACAAATCACACCAATTCACATCGACAGTTTTCAAGAGAATCTGATTCGCGTTTGGGTTGTACATCAGCCTCAAAGTCAGCTAGATACCTAATGTGTGACGTCTTTCATGCCCACCTGGGTCTAAAGGCTCAAATTATTCTAAGGATTTTTGAGATACCGGTTTTGGCCTGTTGGTCTTAATTCTGACTTCCATACCAAAGCCATTGAGAGATCCGTAAAAAACGTCTTTTGGATCCAAGTTTCATAAATATCACTGGAACAGAGCTGGGAATTTATATATATATATATATATATATATATATATATATATATATATATATATATATATATATTCTCTACACGTTTGAAAGAGTGGGAATCTTATATACAGACATATATAATCATATTATGGGTGTTGATGTGGTAACTTACACGTCAGTTAGCGAAAGACAACCTACACTGTTCAGTGAGAAAAAACACTAGTGTACCAACCCCTAACAAACAAGTAACCGTAGGTAGTGTTATCAGTAAAGGAACTTATGATACAGATTCCTAAAAGCCCTCAGTAGAGGCGTAAAATTCTGCTGATCAGAGCACAGGCAGAAGTGTGATCATTCTTCAATGTAGGAAAGACAACATGATTGCGACTATGAACACAAGGCACTCAATCAGAAATTCAAAACAGAAGAGATGGCACACAAAGTAATAGAATCCAAATTTGATGCATCAGAAGTGGCAGAACACCGAATAATTCATGAAAAAAAATGCGAAAACGCTTCTTATTACAACAGCTACATGGAGGAATGGAATAAACCGGCAACATTAGGAGTGGGAATCCTATTAGGAAACAAGGCTCTGAACTCCTTTTCGAGTGTCAGATCAATCAGTAAACGAATTTTAGAGCAAAATCTCAGGGAAATCCGGCAACCGCGGTTAAGTTGTATATTCGGTAACTAACGGGAATGGCCGGTTACATTGTGTCAATACACGCCAGTAGCAGACTAGAAAACAACATTTTCACAAGTGAAATCCTACAACCGTGAATATCTTAAAATTATAAAATAAAACTAGAGCGGCCAGTGAACACAAAATATCAGTGGACAGGGATACATCCCACACTTATATTGGCGACTTATTCAATTTCTTTGTTTTTGTGAACAAAAACATATGTCTCCCCGACCAAATCTGTGGTTGTGCAAAGCAGTGTTTTGTTTATTTATCCTTTTACGGGGGAAAAGGGATTTCTTTCTGTGCAAAGATAACACAAATTATAATAAAAAATAAAATAAATCCACAGGCATGACCGTGAAATTATTAAAAATTACTTTGCGGCCAACAGAAACCATAGAGCTTTGATCGATGGATTGTTCTGTGTTGTACTGTGTTTAAGTACCATGCCTTGGAGGTCTGTAGGATAATTGATGGAAAACAGTCTGTTTTTCCAGCACAATAACAACTTAGGTTTACGCATTACAAAAGGCCGGGGGGGGGGGTTGTTGATGCTCGCGAAAAGAGATGTGTATATCACACAATATTTTTAGTTGATAACGGGATACGTCGTCCCGAAAACACTTCAAGTTGTGACAAAGATTGACACATAGCTCTTCCAGCCTTTTAACCGAGGTGAGTCATCTCTTGCAGTTATTCGGTTGTTTCATGAGCTGGGTCTCTTACTTGGTATGCGTTAATATAGTCGGATGTCTTATGTCGTTTTGTCCATGCAACCTATTTACACATAACTTGCAGACCTGGATAACATAGCTATACTTTGCAAAGTTTTTGACGTCATGAGGTCATAAGCCTTATAGGATTACATGAGAGAAAATGAGAAGATTAGGCAATAAGAAAATCGAGCAAAAACGAGTCTTTGAAGTTCACCATTTATTAATGGATATGAGATGTGAACAAATGACAAGCCTAGTTCATGTGAAAGTACAGGTACTTCAACACCATCACAGTCATGTTTCGTAACAATAACTTTATATTTACGAACAACTAATGTGCTGAGCTTTAAAATATAGCGAAAGATCAATCGTGCGTTTGCAAGTGAACTGTCAGTGATTGATTTGACAAGTCAGACTGTACGGAAAGAAATGTGCATATGCTTGATGTCGCAAATCAAACGATATGACTGCACTATTTTTGGATTATTCGCACTTAGAGTAAGGAACTAAAGTCCTTGATTAAAATGTGAGGTGTCATTAGTGGCTCAGCAACGATACTGAAAATTACCATGACATACGTTATTGGCTATGATAATAAAGTTACATAAGTTGCATTGTGATAACTGTATAGCATTTGAACTACTCCATGCTGCTTCCTTTCTATGTTTCTGACATAAATGTGATCCAACATTGTCCCGCCTCGCGTTGTTGGGTGTTCTATTAATTGTTGGAAATCATGCAGTACAGAATTTGATTAAACTCCCCAAGCAGCATAACTGATGTCGTACTGGCTGTGTCGAAAAGTATGCGCAGTTGTTTACAGAAGTAAGACGGTGGCAGCTGTGGTGGCCGGTAGACATTGAATATTGTTAATTGTAAGGCTTCTAATGCCACTGCGACACACTCCATGGCCACATGTTTAGTGTCAACTGCCAAAAAAGCCAACGATTTTTTAATGAAAAGTGCAACACTACCTCTTCTTGACTCTCTTAGTTCATTTGGGAGATGCAGGCAGTTGGACTGTTGCGTGGCGCGATCTGACCGAAAAACATAGCGAGTGAGTGAATTGTCAATGTTCTTGTGGGCATCGAGCCAGGTCTCTTGCAGAGCAATAATATCTACATGTGGTACAAATCTGTCACTAAGGAAATCCTGCATATGGGGTAAGAAACCTTCGGTGTTATGGCTTACTACAGTCAGACTGCGGTCGTTATCTTGTAGTGTAGGAGGAATTGTAATTTTCCAAACAGGTAAATTTTCTGCAGGTGCCATTCGGGATAAAGCTTCGCTAACTTTGGGGTCACAATATATGGCTTCGACTTTGAAATCGTCCTTGATTAGAAATAGTCTTTCAAGGGATGTTACGCGGCTTATAGCCACATATGCCATTCCAGCTTTAAAAATATTAGCAAGTGAGACAACTACCTGGTCTATAGTCATTCCTTGGAGTTTCTGGATTGTTACTGCCCATGCAAGCTTTAATGGGAATTGATGACGGGTTATTTGATAAGGTTTTGTTTGAATAACATCACTGTGAAGCTTAATAACAAGAGTGCTCGTCGTCAGACTTTACACAGACAGCCTCTGGTTGACCATGCGGCATTTGACCCGGTATGATTGCTGTAATTGTGCCAAGTACACGATTTGTTAATCCATCTTTGACATCAATGTTGTTTGAAAGTATGTGTCCTGATGGTTAAACATGAAGCTAATGAGGCGTCGGGACAATTTAAAGGTTCTTTCCTTCTGAATGTATTGTGGGGTTTTTGTTGGAGACAGATATCCACACCATGCAAGTCACTAAAGGGTTGCAATTCGTCGGCATTCTTAGCATTTTGTCGTTGTGGCTTTCAACTTGCTTGTTGGTGGAATACAGGTGAAGGGCATTTTAAGGATACTGCACGCTGCCAGGAACAACAAGTCTACTTGTAAGAATTTCTTTATCGGTATCACAGACTTTTTCTGTTTGTTTTCTGGTGCGCAGGCGATTAAGCAAATCGATAAAACGCGTGTCGTTTTTTTTTGGCGAACAACGTCTTTCAGTTCCCAGATGTGACAAAAAATTCCAAAGGTTTGCGCAGGTAAACAATTGCCTACTCGTTACAGGGGGAATCTGATAGAAGTCGCCTAGCGCAATAATTCTGATATTACCAAAAAAGCGTTTGGGGATGAAGGTTGTTTTATCTGTTGAAGTCTGTTGTGAACAGTCGAGAGTAATTTAGGAGAAACCATGCATATTTCGTCAATAATCAACAATTGTAAGTCTTGATATTCATGTCTCAAGGTATTTGCCTGATCTTCTCCAAGCCCTTTTCCGGATGCTCTGTTGATGCGAAACGCTGAGTGTATTGTTTGGCCGTTTATGTTGAAAGCTGCTGTTCCAGTTGGTGCTGAAACAATGCAACAGGCAATTCAGGGGTTTCACTACGCCGTGGCAATATTTTGCATACTTCTTGAAATACGCACTTTACAAGGTGTGATTTGCCAGTACCAGCTCCACCGGGAAGAAACATCCGAGAAGGTTGAGTGTCAATGCCTTGCACTCTTTGCTGTGCCCAAAAGCGTACAAAATAAAAAAGTTCTTGCTGTCTCCGTTCAAGACTGCTGAGACGTTCTTTATGTCTAGACTGAAGTTGGGTGTTCTGGGACTCTGCGGAGGCGGTACCAATAGCATTACGAGGATTGTTTTGCAAATTTTGTCCCAAATCTGGAATGTCATTATCACTGATTTCTTCACCAAGGTCTTCTAGCTGTTGCAGTGAGCGGAAATCTCTGTCATCTTCTAGCCTTTGCAGTTCATTGTTTGACACAAGTTGTGCCCATTCGTCACCATGTTCTGCATGCACATTGATATTATGCCACGCTGAATCACGCTCTGTCGAGAGTTTTTCGTACTTGGACAGATGACTCAGGACTTTCTCAAGGTTCCTGTTAAAAATCTCTTCATACGTGTCAGTATCGATGCTCTTTATTTCTTGGGAACGATGAGGTAAGTAAACCCGTGACAGGTTGAAATAATAGCGTTCACTGTCTTTCTCTTTGTTGGATTTGGGGTATCTTATTACAGCTTGATGTGTTCTTTTTTCGATATTGCCTAGACCATGTTGCAGATGGTAAATTTGTTTCACACCTCGTGACAGTTGTGGGTGTTCGTGGGTATCTGAGTGCATTCCCATTTCAACCGTTTCATCATCTTGATCAGAGTCGTACTGAGAGTGGTTTACACGGGAACACGACGTAATTCTGTACCTGCTTGCAAAGTCAGCAAGGCAGATTTCGTCAAACGCATCTGAGTGACCCCTGCAATCAGTAAAGCTTCTTGCACGGTGCTATATCCTTCGGCATCTGGTAAGTCATCAACTGATGCTTGTACAGCAGCGAAAACGGCCTGTGCAGATTTTTTGTGATTTTCCGATGAAGCGCCTTTCGTAGAACCAGATGGTTTGGCAATGAATGTGCGGCATGACACTGGACGCGGAAAATTTAATCTACAAATTATCGAAGCTTTTTGCAACTTTTTGAGTGGTTTTTACTGTGCATCTGGACATTTGTCACAATTTCATGTAACAGTGTTTCCTTTACAGCGTCTGGCATGGCACAAGTAACGTATGTGTCAATATAATGTATACTCAGAGTCAATGAAAACTTTTAGGTAAATGTTTTCTGTTTTTTCTTCAAATAAAAAATATTTGTTTATATTTTATCATTTGGTGAACTTTCTACACCCAGTTCTTTTCATAGTCGATTATGTTCCAACAATCGCACGCTTCAACGCACACCGATATCTATTCGGGGTAATTAATGTGTAATACGTGTTTTAAAAATCGGGTTTTATTGCTAACCAAACAACACAATTTGTTCTTTGATATCACGTTGATATACCGTGATTATCGAACACCGAGCGCATGCGCGCGCTGGGTATGGTGGACGCTGGTGTGAATTGTACTGCGGTCGCGCGATTTTTCAGCTGTTCTCGGCCAACCATCAGAAATCTGGTTGAGCGCCATCGACAAACGGGATCAGTTAGCGATAGACCGCGCCAAGGGCGCAAAGAATAATGACGCCGGAGCAGGACCGCTATATCAGGCTTGTGCATTTGCGGGACAGGTTTCGCCAACGCGACGCAGCGCAAACAGCACAGGAGACACCCGGGACCCATAATCCACGGATTAACAGCTCTACCGTCAGACGGCGTCTCAGGAACAATGGTCTGCATGGCCGTTGCCTGTTTCGAGGCAATCGCTTAACTCCGATTCGACGACAGAATCGACACCGTTGGGTTCTGCAACATGTCCGCTGGACTCAAAGACAGTGGAATACTGTGTTATTCACAGACGGGTCGAGATTCTGTGTGGATCGCCCTGATGGCCGCGAACATGTGTGGCGTTGCCGCGGTGAAAGATACGCAAATTGTTGCATGGGTGAAGCTGACCGCTGGGGTGGAGACAGTGTTATGGTTTGGGTCGGCATATCTGTTCGGCATAGAAACCCATTAGTTTTTACAGAGGGCAATTTGACTGCACAACGTTACGTGGATGAGGTAGTGGAAAGTCACGTTGTGCCTTTCTTGGAAGAACATTCAGATATTACGGTTTTTGCAGCAAGACAATGGGCGGCCACACAGTGCCTACGTCATTCGTGATGTGTTACAAGCAGAAGGTATTGAGGTATTCCACAAGAGCGAATTTGACGGCTAATTCGGCATATGCGCCGACGTTGCCAAGCTTGTCTGAACGCTAGAGGTGGACATACTCGTTATTAAACTGTGCAAACTTCCATTTAGTGAGTGGTGTTTTGTTTCATTAACAAATGAAACCTTAATTTAAAATGTAGCCAGGTTTAGTCATCTTCTGCTTCGAGGTATGTCATAGATTCTATGGTCTAAATTACAAAAGAAACTTTAAACACAACCGGAAAAAAATTCAACTGAAAGTTTTCATTGACGCTGAGTATATTAATTCCGTGTTTGTAGTCCCATTTGGGCATTCAGGAGCATCAGTGCACCAGAACAAAGCGTGAATATGGGGCCAGCCTCGACTTTTGAATTCTGTGCGCAGGAAATAATCACCTACTTTGCCTATCGGGTTCAGAGGCGATTTTATAACATGGTTTATGAAGACTTGTAGACGGTGTTCAAACATGCGACACGCTGTTACAGGATTCGATTTAATAATTTGACAATGCGTTGACCAGTCAATATTTGAAGGTACTTTCCTTTTCTGTTGAGCACAAATTGCTGTCAAAATTTCTGGTCATCGTCTAACAGCGGCTGAAAAACTACAAAACCAGGTGGTGTGCCAAGCTGTCGTACCATGGCATACAAGTCTCGAAGTGTCTTTTCCCAAAATGCTGGGGCCCCTCGTACTGCTTTAAAGATTCGGTAACCTTCATCTGCTTTCATAAGATTTCTTCACTTTTCTGAGTCAACCAACATGCCAGCTGTTATTTGTCTACAATCGATTGTAACTGCAGAGGCTTTTCTGAGAGCAACGGAAATTGAACTGGACACTTGTTTCAGCTCACTGAGAGTAAAATATATACTGTGGGTGGCTTGCGAAACGACTGTCGGCGCTGAACAAACGTACATTTATGTAGCGATCAAGATGTAATTTGGTGTTGCGATGTTCGTCATATCCATTTTTGCCATTCGGAAAAAGGTAAGGTTTCCATATTGAAAACACTGCACAGCCGATTTCCTTCTGCTGGTGCAACACAGATAAGTTGTTGTTCTCGATCTGGTGCTATATTCTCAGGTTGAAGACAAGACACCATTGGGCAGGACGTTTCATGTATGTCAAACAATAGGTCCTTCGCTGTCGATTTCTGTGTAGAAGTTTGTACATCGTACTTGGATGAATAATCTAATCCAGAATGGCTATGAAGAAAATGGAAGCCTCGTCTTGATCCGAAGACTAAAAGTTGGTTGTCAAAGAAATAGCTGCAACAGAGATGGAAATTCTGCAGGAGAACAAGCATTTTACAAACATTTAAACTGCTGAAGTAAGAAGCATTATATTGTATTGTTCTTTAGATCCCTTTCAACTACTATAGTCATATCGGGATCCCCCTGCCACATTATACTTAAATTAAAAGCTAGTGTAGTTCGAATCTACTCAAAGTATACAAAAATAATCTCAGAATCCCGACTTTTCACGCAGTAAAGAATTATCATGAATAACATAAATACAAAATTAAAACACTTGATTACCTGAATAATGAGGGTTATGAGTCTTCAAATAGTCTAAAGCAGTCAGTATATTTTCTGGAGCCACTTGCTGGAAAAGGTGATGGCCTTTATATTCCATTTTTCGCTTTAATTTCACTTTGACTAAAGTGTGGTCGCTAATTGTGCAATGTTTCGGTAAAGTCAAAATTTTCATGAAAGGTATTGCTGGTGATATGAGATGCCTTTCTACAATCGGGAAGTAGAGAAGGCATCAAGGAATTAGCCATTGCTTGAGAAGGCATGGAACCACCTCGAATATGCCTATGGCATGTGAAACAAACCCAACGAGCACATTTTTCACACTCAGTTGAGCATTTTTCTTCGCTAACATGAAAGTCAGCTACATGAAGACAGCTGTGTAACATGTCTTTGTTTTGATGTCTTCCGTACATGCAACTTTTTTTCGCAACGTTTCCATTCTTTTTCTGTTGCGCATACGCTCTTTGTTTTGGTATATCACGTTCTTATTTCGACGAAGATTCATTGCACTTTGTTTTGTAAATTTTCGGATGATCCCTGAGGACTTCCTTGTTTTTGGCATTTTCAAATGTTCAAAAATCTGGGTTTTTACGTTTCAGTTTCATGGTCTGTTTATTTCTTAATCTCTCTCTCTTTTTCAGAAACATTCATTTTGCCGGTTTATTTGAATCCGAATCATAGTTTTCTTGCTATCTCTGTGGTAGTAAGGAGCAAAGTGGCCTTTTAGTTTCATAACTTCTTTGTTACTTGCTCTTTCTCAAGCACGGAACGTTCTATCGCTCTGACGTTTGATTTGTTTACTTTTTCTATTTTTCAATCTCTCTTTGTTCTTATAAGGAGCAAACTGGCGTTTTACTTTCATAGCTTCTTTACCGTTTGTTCTTTCTTTAACCCGAAACGCTGCATTGCATTTCCGTCTGGTTTCCATGCTTGTCCCATTTGTTCTCCTTTCTTTGTCCTTAAAGGTAGCAAACTGGCGTTTACATTTCATATCCTCTTTGTTACTTGCTCTGTCTTTGGCGTGATACCGGAGTGACTTTCGCTTGTCATTCATAGAGATTTTGTTTTTTTTACTCTCCTTGCTGCGACACATTTCCGAGTGCCGGTTTAGTCTCATAGTTTCCTTATTTTTTGCCATCCCTTTCTGGAGATATGAAATGGATTTCCGGATTAATGTCATTGACGTTCTGTTAGCGGCGTTCTCTTTTAAACGATAGGAATCATCTTTGTTGTTTTCTCTTATGTTCTACGTTTTTTAAGCATTGCACTTCCCAGAATGTTTTTGATTCTCGTATCCTTCGCTTAGCACTTTTATCTTTCTCCTTTTCCTTAATGCGGAAAGATTTATTTTGACGTTGAATGAGGAGTGCTTGATATTCCTGAAGTTTATATGCCGTCGCCTTTCTTGCCCTCCGCATTATTGCTCTTCGCTGAAGTTTTCGTTTATTGACATTTTTAACATTGCCTAGTTTGTTTTGAGGTTGCAAATTGAAACCTCTTGCTGATTTTACGCTTGTTGCGAAGTATTTAGCAAGCAGCGTGCCGCCTTTATTGTGTACATCAAGAATTGGAAATGGTGTGATATTTTCTGATTCCAGACATGAATATAGGTGTTGTCGCATTCTTGATTGATCCAGATAAACAGTTGAAGGATCCGAGCCCAGAAGCAAAAGGAATGCATTTGCTGCAGCAAATACTCCACAATCATTAGATGATCTGTAAAATTTGCAATTACATAATCTATGCATGACAGAGGATTTTCGCTATGGTCTAAACACGTGTAAAGAGCCTTCAACTGCGGGAAGAGCTGATTAACTATGTCCTCGTGAGGCAGAGAATCATAGATGACAATCTTCCCTTGTCTGTGGTGAGAAACGACATAATGTCCAGATATATAGTGTATTTGAACCGACGTTGTGTGGTTATGCACTTGCTTTTCGCCAAGACTCTGCTTAGTAATGACAGAGTAATAAAGATGGGACGGTGGTACTAAACCAGTCAGCAACGTAAATTTATCTAATGCTGTAATGGCGATATCACCTGATAAAACATCTTCAGGCTTAAAATGGTGTAACAAAATTGAGTCATCATAATTCCATTTGGTTTCAGTGTTGCAGCTTTGCAAATATGGAGTTTTTGTTGCTGGCACGTTCGGCGACAATGTTGGATGTCCATCGGGAGCGTACATCGGCTTCCTACAAAAAAGACTGCATGTTATTAAGAGCTCGTTTGCCTATACTGGGGTTTCAGGAGAATAGGAACATGATTAAAGTCAGACAAAAACAATGTGAAATTGTGAAACGCACAAAAACACAGGAGCTCTACGCACCAATTGGAAGACGCTGATTAAAGACCGCATATGTCATAAGAAAACACAAAGCTTATTTTGTTGAAAAAAAGCATGGGCACTGAACAAGCAACAAATAATAGTACTTACGATGTTTTTCTTGATACTCGCATTTTCAGCTCGTCTCTGAGATTCGCTTTTTTGCTTTCACCGCATTTTAAGTGTTAACATATAACAAGTCAACTACCATCCATCGCCGAATCCTGAAGTCAAAAGTAAGATATTGGTTTTAACGATTACTGAACGATGCCTCAATGTTTGAACTTAAAACAAAGGCTATGGTGGTGAACGGTCGTGGTGGTGAGTGTTGCTGGGAAGAGGTGGCGGTGTTGGATGGATGGTTATGGTGGTTGGTCATGGGCCGATAGGTACTTGTTGCTGTTGAGTGGGTGATGGTAGTGAACTTCTGTTGGTGGTTGACGGTGGTAGTGCCATGGTGTTGGCGGGGTGGAGTGGTCGTGGCAGCGGGTGATGTGTGTGGTGGTCTTCGGTGGTAGGTATGGCGGTGTATTGGTGTTGGTTGGTGGTGCTAGTGGCCGGTGGTCAATACTGTTGATGGTGGGTGGGGGCTGTGTAATGGAGTTTGGTGATGGGAGGGTAAAGGTTGTGGAGATACGTTGTGGGGCAGAACGTGGTGCTTGTTTGAGTCAGTGGACTGTGACCGTTCGATTATGCGTCGGTGGGATTCTGAAGATAGACGGTGGTGCTGGGAGGTGATTGTGGGAGAGTTGAGGGTCGGAGTGTTGTATTTTGTGCGGCCTATTAAATTGTATTGTATTGCTCTTTAGATCCCTTTCAACTGCTATAGTCATATCGGGATCCCCTGCCACATTATACTGAAATGGGACATTCCAGCCCTCCTTCTAACCCCTACATGTGGAGTGCCTCACAGGGTAGCAAGGAGGAGTCCCAATTTTAAAGTCTTAGGTATGAACCGACCGAGGTTTGAACCCACGATCTTCCAGTCTCGAGGCAGACACTCTAACCACTAGGCCACCGAGGCTGGTCACCTGTTTAAATAGCGGGTGGATATTGAAGATGGCGGTTGTCGGTAATGCTTACGGATACTGTGGTGTTTTGGGTGGCGGGGGTGGTTACGGATGGCTGGTGCTGGACATGTGTAGTTTAAGGGGCTTGGTGGTGATGACCGTATGTGTGGCCGGTGGTGACGGTGGGTGATGGCGACGGCGGCCATTGGTAAGTGTAAGTGATGCATTGGTGGTGTTAGTGATTGGTGGTTTTGGTGATGGGTATTGATATTGATGGTGTTTGTGGACACTGGTGGCGCAATGGGCGTAGCGGATGAAAATGGGTGGTGTTTGGCGGGGGTGGTGCTTACTGATAGGTGGTGCTGGAGATGCATGGTTTGAGTTGTTTGATGGCGATAGCGGTTATATTTGTGGCTGGTGACGATGATGGTCGCGGCCATGGTGGTCTTTGTTGATTAGTATTGGTAATGGTGTTTGTACCGGTTGGTGGTTTTGGTCGTGTAATGGTTTTGGTGTTCGGGGTGGGTGAAAATGTGGCAATGGTGTTAGAGGTGGGTGGTTGTGAAGGGGGATGTTGATGGAAGGTGATGGTTATAGTGGCGGCGATGGCGATGGGAAGGTGTTGGTGATGGATGGCTGAAGTTAGAGCTGGTGGGTGGTGGTCGTAGCTAATCGGTATTGGTGATGGTGTTTGTGGTGATGTGCCGGAGGTGGATACTGCTGGTAGTGACGATGGCTGGCTATAGCAGATGAGTGATCGGAGTTGGAGAGTGGTGGCGGTAGGTGTTGATTAGTGGTAGTGGGTGGGTGGTGGTGCAAGTGGATACTAGACATGGCGGTGTTGGTGTTGGTGGTCCTCGGCGTTGGCGGTGCTTGCTCGCGATGGTGGGTGGTAGAGATTCGGGCGTCAGTGGCGATTGGTAGGTGTTGGTGGATAGGTACTGTTAGTTGTAGTGGTTGGTGGTTGGTGTAATGAATGTGGTGAGAGATGACATGTGCAGATGTTATTTATTGTTATTATAGTAACACTTTATATATCGCTTAATCAACTCATTTGCTCCAAGCGCTTATAACATAATACTACAGTATCTATTCATACAAAGATTGATACAATATAATACTGAATAAAGCAATACTGAATATTTACTAAACGATATGACTTAGATTACAATATAAAATCTAACAAGGCAGTTCGTAGGCTTTTCTAAAAAAAGTGAGTTTTCAGTTTGCGTTTAAACAAGTATAGCGTGGGACAAGCTTTGATATCCGCAGGGATACTGTTCCAAACGTTTGGGGCTGCCACAGCAAACGCACGGTCGCCGCAGCATCCGTGAATCAGAACGACGAGTCCTGTTTGGTTTGTGCCAAACCAAAAGGTCTCTCAGGTAATCTGGTTGACCTGTTGTCAAAACTTTGAACGTGATAACTGCTATTTTGAAGGTAATTCAAAAGCGTATTGGCAGCCAATGTAACTGGCGTAGCCCATCAGTGATACGGTCGTATTCTCTCCGCTTTAAAACAAGCCTAGCTGCGGCGTTTTGCACGCGTTGCAATTGATCAATCAACTGAGTAATTATGCCATACAGCAGACTGCTTGAGTAGTCCAGATGTTGTACTGGTGTCGGTGATGATGGAGTTGATAGGCGGTGCTTGCGGTGCTTGCTAGTAGGTAATATGTGGATGGTGGCCATGATGGGTCGTGGCAATGCAGGCAGCACTGGCGATTGGTAGGTGTTGGTGGAAAGGTGCTTTTAGTTGTAGTAAGTGGTGGCGGTTGGTTTAATGAATGTGGTGAGAGGTGACAGGTGCAGATGTTTTATTCGTGCCGGTGATGCTGGTATTGATAGGTGATGATGTGTGTCACTCTAGGGCTACACCCAATGTAATCTAATAATGTGTAAAGAATCTTAAAACGTCTCAAATAAAAAAAATCAATTTTAAGTTTGTGACCCCCATTAAGAACCAAATTTTAATTTTGCATGTAGGTAACGTTCCTGCTCACCAACCGAAAGAGAATATAGAGGCCACAAAAAGTGAAATTTATTTTGAAAAAATTCTTAATAGTTTTCAAGAATGACGCATTTTAAGTTTGGGGTCAATAAATAAAAAGCACATTATCTAAGCCATCTGTAATAATTTTTTTAAACAAAATTTCACAAATGAGTTATCGGAGTTGAAGAGTGGTGGCAGTAGGTGCTGATCAGTGGTAGTGTGTGGGAGGTGGTGCGATTGGATACTAGATATGGCGGGTTTGGTGTTGTTTAATAACACTTTGGTCTTCTGAGTGGTGGTGGTGGTGGTGGTGGATAGTCTTGGGCGTTGGCAGTGCTTGCTGGTCGGTGATGTGTGGCTGGTGGCGATGGTGGTTGGTAGCCATGTGGGTGGCAGTGGCGATTGGTAGGTGGTGGTTTAAAGGTGACAGGTGCAGATATTTTATAGGTGCCGGTTATGATGGTGTTGATAAGTGATGATGTGTGTCACTTCAGCCAATGTAATCTAAAAATATGCTAAAAAAATCTTAAAACATCTCAAATAAAAAACCGTCAATTTTGACTTTGTGAAACCCATTAAGAAACAAATTTTAATTTTGCATGTTTTTAACGCTCCCACTCACCATCCAAAAGAGCATATAGCGGCCACAAAAAGTGAAATGTTTTCTGACAAAATTCTCAGTAGTTTTCAAGAATGACGCATTTTAAGTTTGGGGTCAATAAATAGAATGCAAAGCAACTCCACCATCAGGAATAATTGGTTTAAACAAAATTTCACAGATGAGTTATCGGAGTTGAAGAGTGGTGGTAGTAGGTGCTGATTAGTCGTATTGGGTGGGAGGTGGTCCAATGGGGTACTAGATATGGCGGCTTTTGGTGTTGTTTAACGATACTGTGGTCTTCTGAGCGGTGGTGGTGGATAGTTTTGGGCGTTGGCAGTGCTTGCTGGTCGGAGATGTGTGGCTGGTGGCGATGGTGGGTGGTGGCCATGCGGGCGGCAGTTGCGATTGGTAGGTGTTTTAATTTTGCATGTAGGTAGCGTTCCTGCTCACCAAACAAAAGACCATATAGAGGCCACAAAAAGTGAAATTTATTTTGAGAAAATTCTCAAAAGTTTTGAAGAATGACGTATTTTAAGTTTGGGGTCAATAAATAAAAAGCAAATTATCTCCGCAATCTGCAATAATTGGTTTAAACAAAATTTCACAGATGAGTTATCGGAGTTGAAGAGTGGTGGCAGTAGGTGCTGGTTGGTGTAATGAATGTGGTGAGAGGTGACAGGTGCAGATGTTGTAATGTGTGCCGGAGATGATGGTGTTGATACGTGATGATGTGTGTCGCTTCGTAGCTACAGCCAAAGTAATCTAAAAATGTATGAAAAATCTTAAAACATCTCAAATAAAAACAGTCAATTTTGACTTTGTGACCCCCATTAAGAACCAAATTTTAATTTTGCATGTATGTAACGTTCTTGCTCACCAACCAAAAGACCATATAGAGGCCACAAAAAGTTGGAGAGTGGTGGCGGTAGGTGTTGATTAGTGGTAGTGGGTGTGTGGTGGTGCAAGTGGATACTAGACATGGCGGTGTTGGTGTTCGTGGTCCTCGGCGTTGGCGGTGCTTGCTCGCGGGTGATGGGTGGCTGGTGGCGATGGTGGGTGGTAGAGATTCGGGCGTCAGTGGCGATTGGTAGGTGTTGGTGGATAAGTACTGTTAGTTGTAGTGGTTGGTGGTTGGTGTAATGAATGTGGTTAGAGGTGACATGTGCAGATGTTATTTATTATTATTATAGTAACACTTTATATAGCGCTTAATCAACTCATTTGCTCCAAGCGCTTATAACATAATACTACAGTATCTATTCATACAAAGATTGATACAATATAATACTGAATAAAGCAATACTGAATATTAACTAAACGATATGACTTAGATTACAATATAAAATCTAACAAGGCAGTTCGTAGGCTTTTCTAAAAAAAGTGAGTTTTCAGTTTGCGTTTAAACAAGTATAGCGTGGGACAAGCTTTGATATCCGCAGGGATACTGTTCCAAACGTTTGGGGCTGCCACAGCAAACGCACGGTCGCCGCAGCATCCGTGAATCAGAACGACGAGTCCTGTTTGGTTTGTGCCAAACCAAAAGGTCTCTCAGGTAATCTGGTTGACCTGTTGTCAAAACTTTGAACGTGATAACTGCTGTTTTGAAGGTAATCCAAAAGCGTATTGGCAGCCAATGTAACTGGCGTAGCCCATCAGTGGCACGGTCGTATTCTCTCCGCTTTAAAACAAGCCTAGCTGCGGCGTTTTGCACGCGTTGCAATTGATCAATCAACTGAGTAATTATGCCATACAGCAGACTGCTTGAGTAGTCCAGATGTTGTACTGGTGTCGGTGATGATGGAGTTGATAGGCGGTGCTTGCGGTGCTTGCTAGTAGGTGATATGTGGGTTCTGGCCATGATATGTCGTGGCAATGCAGGCAGCAGTGGCGATTGGTAGGTGTTGGTGGAAAGGTGCTTTTAGTTGTAGTAAGTGGTGGCGGTTGGTTTAATGAATGTGGTGAGAGGTGACAGGTGCAGATGTTTTATTCGTGCCGGTGATGCTGGTATTGATAGGTGATGATGTGTGTCACTCTAGGGCTACACCCAATGTAATCTAATAATGTGTAAAGAATCTTAAAACATCTCAAATAAAAGAAGTCAATTTTAAGTTTGTGACCCCCATTAAGAACCAAATTTTAATTTTGCATGTTTTTAAGGCTCCCACTCACCATCCAAAAGAGCATATAGCGGCCACAAAAAGTGAAATGTTTTCTGACAAAATTCTCAGTAGTTTTTAAGAATGACGCATTTTAAGTTTGGGGTCAATAAATAGAATGCAAAGCAACTCCACCATCAGTAATAATTGGTTTAAACAAAATTTCACAGATGAGTTATCGGAGTTGAAGAGTGGTGGTAGTAGGTGCTGATTAGTCGTATTGGGTGGGAGGTGGTCCAATGGGGTACTAGATATGGCGGCTTTTGGTGTTGTTTAACGATACTGTGGTCTTCTGAGTGGTGGTGGTGGATAGTTTTGGGCGTTGGCAGTGCTTGCTGGTCGGAGATGTGTGGCTGGTGGCGATGGTGGGTGGTGGCCATGCGGGCGGCAGTTGCGATTGGTAGGTGTTTTAATTTTGCATGTAGGTAGCGTTCCTGCTCACCAAACAAAAGACCATATAGAGGCCACAAAAAGTGAAATTTATTTTGAGAAAATTCTCAAAAGTTTTGAAGAATAACGTATTTTAAGTTTGGGGTCAATAAATAAAAAGCAAATTATCTCCGCAATCTGCAATAATTGGTTTAAACAAAATTTCACAGATGAGTTATCGGAGTTGAAGAGTGGTGGCAGTAGGTGCTGGTTGGTGTAATGAATGTGGTGAGAGGTGACAGGTGCAGATGTTGTAATGTGTGCCGGAGATGATGGTGTTGATACGTGATGATGTGTGTCGTTTCGTAGCTACAGCCAAAGTAATCTAAAAATGTATGAAAAATCTTAAAACATCTCAAATAAAAACAGTCAATTTTGACTTTGTGACCTCCATTAAGAACCAAATTTTAATTTTGCATGTAGGTAACGTTCTTGCTCACCAACCAAAAGAGCATATAGAGGCCACAAAAAGTGAAATTTATTTTGAGAAAATTCTCAAAAGTTTTGAAGAATGACGTATTTTAAGTTTGGGGTCAATAAATAAAAAGCAAATTATCTCCGCAATCTGCAATAATTGGTTTAAACAAAATTTCACAGATGAGTTATCGGAGTTGAAGAGTGGTGGCAGTAGGTGCTGGTTGGTGTAATGAATGTGGTGAGAGGTGACAGGTGCAGATGTTGTAATGTGTGCCGGAGATGATGGTGTTGATACGTGATGATGTGTGTCGCTTCGTAGCTACAGCCAAAGTAATCTAAAAATGTATGAAAAATCTTAAAACATCTCAAATAAAAACAGTCAATTTTGACTTTGTGACCCCCATTAAGAACCAAATTTTAATTTTGCATGTAGGTAACGTTCTTGCTCACCAACCAAAAGAGCATATAGAGGCCACAAAAAGTGAAATTTATTTTGAAAAAATTCTCAATAGTTTTCAAGAAGGACTCATTTTAAGTTTGGGGTCAATAAATAAAAAGCAAATTATCTCCGCCATCTGTAATAATTGGTTTAAACAAAATTTCACAGATGAGTTATCGGAGTTGAAGAGTGGTGACAGTAGGTGCTAGTTGGTGTAATGAATGTGGTGAGAGGTGACAGGTGCAGATGTTGTAATGTGTACCGGTGATGATGGTGTTGATAGGTGATGGTGTGTGTCACTTCAGGGCTATAGCTAATGTTTTCTAAAAATGTGTGAAAAATCTTAAAACCTCTCAAATTAAAAACAGTCAATTTTGACTTTGTGACCCCCATTAAGAACCAAATTTTAATTTTGCATGTAGGTAACGTTCCTGCTCACCAACCAAAAGAGCATATAGCGGCCACCGAAAGTGAAATTTATTTTGAAACAATTCTCAATAGTTTTCAAGAATGACGCATTTTAAGTTTGGGATCTATAAATAGAATGCAAAGCAACTCCACCATCTGTAATAGTTGGTTTCAACAAAATTTCACAGATGAGTTATCGGAGTTGAAGAATGTTGGCAGTAGGTGTTGATCAGTGGTAGTGGGTGGGAGGTGGTGCGATTGGATACGAGATATGGCGGGTTTTGGTGTTGTTTAATGACACTGTGGTCTTCTGAGTGGTGGTGGTGCTGGATAGTCTTGGGCGTTTTCACTGCTTGCTGGTCGGTGATGTGCGGCTGGTGGCGATGGTGGGTGGTGGCCATGCGGGCGGCAGTGGGGATTGATTGGTAGGTGTTGGTGGAAAGGTGACAGGTGCAGATGTTGCAATGTGTGCCGGTGATGATGGTGTTAATAGGTGATGATGTGTGTCACTTCAGGGCCATAGCTAATGTAATCTAAAAATGTGTGAAAACTCTTAAAACATCTCAAATAAAACAGTCAATTTTGACTTTGTGAACCCCATTAAGAACCAAATTTTAATTTTGCATGTAGGTAGCGTTCCTGCTCACCAACCGAAAGTGGATATAGAGGCCACAAAAAGTGAAATTTATTTTTAAAAAATGCTCAAAAGTTTTGAAGAATGACGTATTTTAAGTTTGGGGTCAATAAATAAAAGGCAAATTATATCCGCAATCTGCAATAATTGGTTTAAACAAAATTTCACAGATGAGTTGTCTCAGTTGAAGAGTGGTGGCAGAAGGTGCTGGTTGGTGTAATGAATGTGGTGAGAGGTGACAGGTGCAGATGTTGTAATGTGTGCCACTGATGATGGTGTTGATAGGTGATGATGTGTGTCACCTCAGAGCTACAGCCAAAGTAATCTAAAATGCATGAAAAATCTTAAAACATCTGAAATAAAAACAGTCAATTTTGACTTTGTGACCCCCATTAAGAACCAAATTTTAATTTTGCATGTAGGTAACGTTCCTGTTCACCAAACAAAAGACCATATAGAGGCCACAAAAAGTGATATTTATTTTGAAAAAATTCTCAATAGTTTTCAAGAAGGACGCATTTTAAGTTTGGGGTCAATAAATAAAAAGCAAATTATCTCCGTCATCTGTAATAATTGATTTAATCAAAATTTCACAGATGAGTTATCGGAGTTGAAGAGTGGTGGCAGTAGGTGTTGGTTGGTGGAATGAATGTGGTGAGAGGTGACATTTGGAGATGTTGTAATGTGTGCCGGTGATGATGGTGTTGATAGGTGATGATGTTTGTCACTTCAGGGCTACAGCCAAAGAAATCTAAACATGTATGAAAAATCTTAAAACCTCTCAAATAAAAAAACAGTCAATTTTGACTTTGTAATCCCCATTAAGAACCAAATTTTAATTTTGCATGTAGGTAACGTTCCTGCTCACCAAACGAAAGACCATATAGAGGCCACAAAAAGTGAAATTTATTTTGAAAAAATTCTCAATAGTTTTGAACAATGACGTATTTTAAGTTTGGGGTCAATAAATAAAAAGCAAATTATATCTGCAATCTTCAATAATTGGTTTAAACAAAATTTCACAGATGAGTTATCGGAGTTGAAGAGTGGTGGCAGTAGGTGCTGGTTGGTGTAATGAATGTGGTGAGTGGTGACAGATGCAGATGTTGTGATGTGTGCCGGTGATGATGGTGTTGATAGGTGATGATGTGTGTCACTTCAGGCCTACAGCCAAAGTAATCTAAACATGTATGACAAATCTTAAAACATCTAAATTGAAAACAGTCAATTTTGACTTTGTGACCTCCATTAAGAACCAAATTTTAATTTTGCATGTAGGTAGCGTTCCTGCTCACCAAACAAAAGACCATATAGAGGCCACAAAAAGTGAAATTTAATTTGAAAAAATTCTCAATAGTTTTCAAGAAGGACTCATTTTAAGTTTGGGGTCAATAAATAAAAAGCAAATTATCTCCGTCATCTGTAATAATTGGTTTGAACAAAATTTCACAGATGAGTTATCGGAGTTGAAGAGTGGTGGCAGTAGGTGCTGGTTGGTGTAATGAATGTGGTGAGTGGTGACAGGTGCAGATGTTGTAATGTGTGCCGGTGATGATGGTGTTGATAGGTGATGATGTGTGTCACTTCAGGGCTATAGCTAATGTAATCTAAAAATATATGAAAAATCTTAAAACCTCTCAAATAAAATAACAGTCAATTTTGACTTTGTAATCCCCATTAAGAACCAAATTTTAATTTTGCATGTAGGTAACGTTCCTGCTCACCAAACGAAAGACCATATAGAGGCCACAAAAAGTGAAATTTATTTTGAAAAAATTCTCAATAGTTTTCAAGAAGGACTCATTTTAAGTTTGGGGTCAATAAATAAAAAGCAAATTATCTCCGTCATCTGTAATTGGTTTAAACAAAATTTCACAGATGAGTTATCGGAGTTGAAGAGTGGTGGCAGTAGGTGCTGGTTGGTGTAATGAAAGTGGTGAGTGGTGACAGGTGCAGATGTTGTAATGTGTGCCGGTGATGATGGTGTTGATAGGTGATGATGTGTGTCACTTCAGGGCCATAGCTAATGTAATCTAAAAATATATGAAAAATCTTAAAACCTCTCAAATAAAAAACAGTCAATTTTGACTTTGTAATCCCCATTAAGAACCAAATTTTAATTTTGCATGTAGGTAACGTTCCTGTTCACCAACCAAAAGAGCATATAGAGGCCACAAAAAGTGAAATTTATTTTGAAAAAATTCTCAATAGTTCTCAAGAATGGCGCAGTTTAAGCTTGGGGTCAATAAATAAAAAACAAATTATCTCCGCCATCTGTAATAATTGGTTTAAACAAAATTTCACAGATGAGTTATCGGAGTTGAAGAATGGTGGCAGTAGGTGTTGGTTGGTGTAATGAATGTGGTGAGTGGTGACAGGTGCAGATGTTGTAATGTGTGCCGGTGATGATGGTGTTGATAGGTGATGATGTGTGTCACTTCAGGGCTATAGCTAATGTAATCTAAAAATATATGAAAAATCTTAAAACCTCTCAAATAAAATAACAGTCAATTTTGACTTTGTAATCCCCATTAAGAACCAAATTTTAATTTTGCATGTAGGTAACGTTCCTCCTCACCAAACGAAAGACCATATAGAGGCCACAAAAAGTGAAATTTATTTTGAAAAAATTCTCAATAGTTTTCCAGAAGGACTCATTTTAAGTTTGGGGTCAATAAATAAAAAGCAAATTATCTCCGTCATCTGTAATTGGTTTAAACAAAATTTCACAGATGAGTTATCGGAGTTGAAGAGTGGTGGCAGTAGGTGCTGGTTGGTGTAATGAAAGTGGTGAGTGGTGACAGGTGCAGATGTTGTAATGTGTGCCGGTGATGATGTTGTTGATAGGTGATGATGTGTGTCACTTCAGGGCTATAGCTAGTGTATCTAAAAATATATGAAAAATCTTAAAACCTCTCAAATAAAAAAACAGTCAATTTTGACTTTGTAATCCCCATTACGAACCAAATTTTAATTTTGCATGTAGGTAACGTTCCTGCTCACCAACCAAAGGAGCATATAGAGGCAACAAAAAGTGAAATTTATTTTGAAAAAATTCTCAATAGTTCTCAAGAATGGCGCATTTTAAGTTTGGGGTCAATAAATAAAAAGCAAATTATATCTGCAATCTTCAATAATTGGTTTAAACAAAATTTCACAGATGAGTTATCGGAGTTGAAGAGTGGTGGTAGTAGGTGCTAGTTGGTGTAATGAATGTTGTGAGTGCTGACAGATGCAGATGTTGTAATGTGTGCCGGTGATGATGGTGTTGGTAGGTGATGATGTGTGTCACTTCAGACCTACAGCCAAAGTAATCTAAACATGTATGACAAATCTTAAAACATCTAAATTGAAAACAGTCAATTTTGACTTTGTGACCTCCATTAAGAACCAGATTTTAATTTTGCATGTAGGTAAAGTTCCTGCTCACCAAACAAAAGACCATAAAGAGGCCACAAAAAGTGAAATTTATTTTGAAAAAATTCTCAATAGTTTTCAAGAAGGACTCATTTTAAGTTTGGGGTCAATAAATAAAAAGCAAATTATCTCCGTCATCTGTAATAATTGGTTTAAACAAAATTTCACAGATGAGTTATCGGAGTTGAAGAGTGGTGGCAGTAGGTGCTGGTTGGTGTAATGAATGTGGTGAGTGGTGACAGGTGCAGATGTTGTAATGTGTGCCGGTGATGATGGTGTTGATAGGTGATGATGTGTGTCACTTCAGGGCTATAGCTAATGTAATCTAAAAATATATGAAAAATCTTAAAACCTCTCAAATAAAATAACAGTCAATTTTGACTTTGTAATCCCCATTAAGAACCAAATTTTAATTTTGCATGTAGGTAACGTTCCTGCTCACCAAACGAAAGACCATATAGAGGCCACAAAAAGTGAAATTTATTTTGAAAAAATTCTCAATAGTTTTCCAGAAGGACTCATTTTAAGTTTGGGGTCAATAAATAAAAAGCAAATTATCTCCGTCATCTGTAATTGGTTTAAACAAAATTTCACAGATGAGTTATCGGAGTTCAAGAGTGGTGGCAGTAGGTGCTGGTTGGTGTAATGAAAGTGGTGAGTGGTGACAGGTGCAGATGTTGTAATGTGTGCCGGTGATGATGGTGTTGATAGGTGATGATGTGTGTCACTTCAGGGCCATAGCTAATGTAATCTAAAAATATATGAAAAATCTTAAAACCTCTCAAATAAAAAAACAGTCAATTTTGACTTTGTAATCCCCATTAAGAACCAAATTTTAATTTTGCATGTAGGTAACGTTCCTGTTCACCAACCAAAAGAGCATATAGAGGCCACAAAAAGTGAAATTTATTTTGAAAAAATTCTCAATAGTTCTCAAGAATGGCGCAGTTTAAGCTTGGGGTCAATAAATAAAAAACAAATTATCTCCGCCATCTGTAATAATTGGTTTAAACAAAATTTCACAGATGAGTTATCGGAGTTGAAGAGTGGTGGCAGTAGGTGCTGGTTGGTGTAATGAATGTGGTGAGTGGTGACAGGTGCAGATGTTGTAATGTGTGCCGGTGATGATGGTGTTGATAGGTGATGATGTGTGTCACTTCAGGGCTATAGCTAATGTAATCTAAAAATATATGAAAAATCTTAAAACCTCTCAAATAAAATAACAGTCAATTTTGACTTTGTAATCCCCATTAAGAACCAAATTTTAATTTTGCATGTAGGTAACGTTCCTGCTCACCAAACGAAAGACCATATAGAGGCCACAAAAAGTGAAATTTATTTTGAAAAAATTCTCAATAGTTTTCCAGAAGGACTCATTTTAAGTTTGGGGTCAATAAATAAAAAGCAAATTATCTCCGTCATCTGTAATTGGTTTAAACAAAATTTCACAGATGAGTTATCGGAGTTGAAGAGTGGTGGCAGTAGGTGCTGGTTGGTGTAATGAAAGTGGTGAGTGGTGACAGGTGCAGATGTTGTAATGTGTGCCGGTGATGATGGTGTTGATAGGTGATGATGTGTGTCACTTCAGGGCCATAGCTAATGTAATCTAAAAATATATGAAAAATCTTAAAACCTCTCAAATAAAAAAACAGTCAATTTTGACTTTGTAATCCCCATTAAGAACCAAATTTTAATTTTGCATGTAGGTAACGTTCCTGTTCACCAACCAAAAGAGCATATAGAGGCCACAAAAAGTGAAATTTATTTTGAAAAAATTCTCAATAGTTCTCAAGAATGGCGCAGTTTAAGCTTGGGGTCAATAAATAAAAAACAAATTATCTCCGCCATCTGTAATAATTGGTTTAAACAAAATTTCACAGATGAGTTCTCGGAGTTGAAGAGTGGTGACAGTAGGTGTTAATAGGTGATGATGTGTGTCACTTCAGGGCTATAGCTAATGTAATCTAAAAATATATGAAAAATCTTAAAACCTCTCAAATAAAAAAAACAGTCAATTTTGACTTTGTGAACCCCATTAAGAACCAAATTTTAATTTTGCATGTAGGTAACGTTCCTGCTCACCAAACAAAAGACCATATAGAGGCCACAAAAAGTGAAATTTATTTTGAAAAAATTCTCAATAGTTTTCCAGAAGGACTCATTTTAAGTTTGGGGTCAATAAATAAAAAGCAAATTATATCTGCAATCTTCAATAATTGGTTTAAACAAAATTTCACAGATGAGTTATCGGAGTTGAAGAGTGGTGGCAGAAGGTGCTGGTTGGTGTAATGAATGTGGTGAGTGGTGACAGATGCAGATGTTGTAATGTGTGCCGGTGATGATGGTGTTGATAGGTGATGATGTGTGTCACTTCAGACCTGCAGCCAAAGTAATCTAAACATGTATGACAAATCTTAAAACATCTAAATTGAAAACAGTCAATTTTGACTTTGTGACCTCCATTAAGAACCAAATTTTAATTTTGCATGTAGGTAACGTTCCTGCTCACCAAACAAAAGACCATATAGAGGCCACAAAAAGTGAAATTTATTTTGAAAAAATTCTCAATAGTTTTCAAGAAGGACTCATTTTAAGTTTGGGGTCAATAAATAAAAAGCAAATTATCTCCGTCATCTGTAATTGGTTTAAACAAAATTTCACAGATGAGTTATCGGAGTTGAAGAGTGGTGGCAGTAGGTGCTGGTTGGTGTAATGAAAGTGGTGAGTGGTGACAGGTGCAGATGTTGTAATGTGTGCCGGTGATGATGGTGTTGATAGGTGATGATGTGTGTCACTTTAGGGCTATGGCTAATGTAATCTAAAAATATATGAAAAATCTTAAAACCTCTCAAATAAAAAAACAGTCAATTTTGACTTTGTAATCCCCATTAAGAACCAAATTTTAATTTTGCATGTAGGTAACGTTCCTGTTCACCAACCAAAAGAGCATATAGAGGCCACAAAAAGTGAAATTTATTTTGAAAAAATTCTCAATAGTTCTCAAGAATGGCGCAGTTTAAGCTTGGGGTCAATAAATAAAAAACAAATTATCTCCGCCATCTGTAATAATTGGTTTAAACAAAATTTCACAGATGAGTTCTCGGAGTTGAAGAGTGGTGACAGTAGGTGTTAATAGGTGATGATGTGTGTCACTTCAGGGCTATAGCTAATGTAATCTAAAAATATATGAAAAATCTTAAAACCTCTCAAATAAAAATACAGTCAATTTTGACTTTGTGAACCCCATTAAGAACCAAATTTTAATTTTGCATGTAGGTAACGTTCCTGCTCACCAAACAAAAGACCATATAGAGGCCACAAAAAGTGAAATTTATTTTGAAAAAATTCTCAATAGTTTTGAACAATGACGTATTTTAAGTTTGGGGTCAATAAATAAAAAGCAAATTATATCTGCAATCTTCAATAATTGGTTTAAACAAAATTTCACAGATGAGTTATCGGAGTTGAAGAGTGGTGGCAGTAGGTGCTGGTTGTTGTAATGAATGTGGTGAGTGGTGACAGATGCAGATGTTGTAATGTGTGCCGGTGATGATGGTGTTGATAGGTGATGATGTGTGTCACTTCAGACCTGCAGCCAAAGTAATCTAAACATGTATGACAAATCTTAAAACATCTAAATTGAAAACAGTCAATTTGACTTTGTGACCTCCATTAAGAACCAAATTTTAATTTTACATGTAGGTAGCGTTCCTGCTCACCAAACAAAAGACCATATAGAGGCCACAAAAAGTGAAATTTATTTTGAAAAAATTCTCAATAGTTTTCAAGAAGGACTCATTTTAAGTTTGGGGTCAATAAATAAAAAGCAAATTATCTCCGTCATCTGTAATAATTGGTTTAAACAAAATTTCACAGATGAGTTATCGGAGTTGAAGAGTGGTGACAGTAGGTGTTAATAGGTGATGATGTGTGTCACTTCAGGGCTATAGCTAATGTAATCTAAAAATATATGAAAAATCTTAAAACCTCTCAAATAAAAAAACAGTCAATTTTGACTTTGTGAACCCCATTAAGAACCAAATTTTAATTTTGCATGTAGGTAACGTTCCTGCTCACCAAACAAAAGACCATATAGAGGTCACAAAAAGTGAAATTTATTTTGAAAAAATTCTCAATAGTTTTGAAGAATGACGTATTTTAAGTTTGGGGTCAATAAATAAAAAGCAAATTATATCTGCAATCTTCAATAATTGGTTTAAACAAAATTTCACAGATGAGTTATCGGAGTTGAAGAGTGGTGGCAGTAGGTGCTGGTTGGTGTAATGAATGTGGTGAGTGGTGACAGATGCAGATGTTGTAATGTGTGCTGGTGATGATGGTGTTGATAGGTGATGATGTGTGTCACTTCAGACCTGCAGCCAAAGTAATCTAAACATGTATGACAAATCTTAAAACATCTAAATTGAAAACAGTCAATTTTGACTTTGTGACCTCCATTAAGAACCAAATTTTAATTTTGCATGTAGGTAGCGTTCCTGCTCACCAAACAAAAGACCATATAGAGGCCACAAAAAGTGAAATTTATTTTGAAAAAATTCTCAATAGTTTTCAAGAAGGACTCATTTTAAGTTTGGGGTCAATAAATAAAAAGCAAATTATCTCCGTCATCTGTAATAATTGGTTTAAACAAAATTTCACAGATGAGTTATCGGAGTTGAAGAGTGGTGGCAGTAGGTGCTGGTTGGTGTAATGAATGTGGTGAGTGGTGACAGGTGCAGATGTTGTAATGTGTGCCGGTGATGATGGTGTTGATAGGTGATGATGTGTGTCACTTCAGGGCTATAGCTAATGTAATCTAAAAATATATGAAAAATCTTAAAACCTCTCAAATAAAATAACAGTCAATTTTGACTTTGTAATCCCCATTAAGAACCAAATTTTAATTTTGCATGTAGGTAACGTTCCTGCTCACCAAACAAAAGACCATATAGAGGCCACAAAAAGTGAAATTTATTTTGAAAAAATTCTCAATAGTTTTCAAGAAGGACTCATTTTAAGTTTGGGGTCAATAAATAAAAAGCAAATTATCTCCGTCATCTGTAATTGGTTTAAACAAAATTTCACAGATGAGTTATCGGAGTTCAAGAGTGGTGGCAGTAGGTGCTGGTTGGTGTAATGAATGTGGTGAGTGGTGACAGGTGCAGATGTTGTAATGTGTACCGGTGATGATGGTGTTAATAGGTGATGATGTGTGTCACTTCAGGGCCATAGCTAATGTAATCTAAAAATATATGAAAAATCTTAAAACCTCTGAAATTAAAAAACAGTCAATTTTGACTTTGTGAACCCCATTAAGAACCAAATTTTAATTTTGCATGTAGGTAACGTTCCTGCTCACCAAACAAAAGACCATATAGAGGCCACAAAAAGTGAAATTTATTTTGAAAAAATTCTCAATAGTTTTCAAGAAGGACTCATTTTAAGTTTGGGGTCAATAACTAAAAAGCAAATTATCTCCGTCATCTGTAATTGGTTTAAACAAAATTTCACAGATGAGTTATCGGAGTTCAAGAGTGGTGGCAGTAGGTGCTGGTTGGTGTAATGAATGTGGTGAGTGGTGACAGGTGCAGATGTTGTAATGTGTACCGGTGATGATGGTGTTGATAGGTGATGATGTGTGTCACTTCAGGGCCATAGCTAATGTAATCAAAAATATATGAAAAATCTTAAAACCTCTCAAATAAAAAAAAACAGTCAATTTTGACTTTGTAACCCCCATTAAGAACCAAATTTTAATTTTGCATGTAGGTAACGTTCCTGCTCACCAAACAAAAGACCATATAGAGGCCACAAAAAGTGAAATTTATTTTGAAAAAATTCTCAATAGTTTTCCAGAAGGACTCATTTTAAGTTTGGGGTCAATAAATAAAAAGCAAATTATCTCCGTCATCTGTAATTGGTTTAAACAAAATTTCACAGATGAGTTATCGGAGTTGAAGAGTGGTGACAGTAGGTGTTAATAGGTGATGATGTGTGTCACTTCAGGGCTATAGCTAATGTAATCTAAAAATATATGAAAAATCTTAAAACCTCTGAAATTAAAAAACAGTCAATTTTGACTTTGTGAACCCCATTAAGAACCAAATTTTAATATTGCATCTAGGTAAAGTTCCTAGTCACCATACAAAAGACCATATAGAGGCCACAAAAAGTGAAATTTATTTTGAAAAAATTCTCAATAGTTTTGAAGAATGACGTATTTTAAGTTTGGGGTCAATAAATAAAAAGCAAATTATATCTGCAATCTTCAATAATTGGTTTAAACAAAATTTCACAGATGAGTTATCGGAGTTGAAGAGTGGTAGTAGGTGCTGGTTGGTGTAATGAATGTGGTGAGTGGTGACAGATGCAGATGTTGTAATGTGTGCCGGTGATGATGGTGTTGATAGGTGATGATGTGTGTCACTTCAGACCTACAGCCAAAGTAATCTAAACATGTATGACAAATCTTAAAACATCTAAATTGAAAACAGTCAATTTTGACTTTGTGACCTCCATTAAGAACCAAATTTTAATTTTGCATGTAGGTAGCGTTCCTGCTCACCAAACAAAAGACCATATAGAGGCCACAAAAAGTGAAATTTATTTTGAAAAAATTCTCAATAGTTTTCAAGAAGGACTCATTTTAAGTTTGGGGTCAATAAATAAAAAGCAAATTATCTCCGTCATCTGTAATAATTGGTTTAAACAAAATTTCACAGATGAGTTATCGGAGTTGAAGAGTGGTGGCAGTAGGTGCTGGTTGGTGTAATGAATGTGGTGAGTGGTGACAGGTGCAGATGTTGTAATGTGTGCCGGTGATGATGGTGTTGATAGGTGATGATGTGTGTCACTTCAGGGCTATAGCTAATGTAATCTAAAAATATATGAAAAATCTTAAAACCTCTCAAATAAAATAATAGTCAATTTTGACTTTGTAATCCCCATTAAGAACCAAATTTTAATTTTGCATGTAGGTAGCGTTCCTGCTCACCAAACAAAAGACCATATAGAGGCCACAAAAAGTGAAATTTATTTTGAAAAAATTCTCAATAGTTTTCCAGAAGGACTCATTTTAAATTTGGGGTCAATAAATAAAAAGCAAATTATCTCCGTCATCTGTAATTGGTTTAAACAAAATTTCACAGATGAGTTATCGGAGTTCAAGAGTGGTGGCAGTAGGTGCTGGTTGGTGTAATGAATGTGGTGAGTGGTGACAGGTGCAGATTTTGTAATGTGTACCGGTGATGATGGTGTTGATAGGTGATGATGTGTGTCACTTCAGGGCCATAGCTAATGTAATCTAAAAATATATGAAAAATCTTAAAACCTCTCAAATTAAAAAACAGTCAATTTTGACTTTGTGAACCCCATTAAGAACCAAATTTTAATTTTGCATGTAGGTAACGTTCCTGCTCACCAAACAAAAGACCATATAGAGGCCACAAAAAGTGAAATTTATTTTGAAAAAATTCTCAATAGTTTTGAACAATGACGTATTTTAAGTTTGGGGTCAATAAATAAAAAGCAAATTATATCTGCAATCTTCAATAATTGGTTTAAACAAAATTTCACAGATGAGTTATCGGAGTTGAAGAGTGGTGGCAGTAGGTGCTGGTTGGTGTAATGAATGTGGTGAGTGGTGACAGATGCAGATGTTGTAATGTGTGCTGGTGATGATGGTGTTGATAGGTGATGATGTGTGTCACTTCAGACCTACAGCCAAAGTAATCTAAACATGTATGACAAATCTTAAAACATCTAAATTGAAAACAGTCAATTTTGACTTTGTGACCTCCATTAAGAACCAAATTTTAATTTTGCATGTAGGTAACGTTCCTGCTCACCAAACAAAAGACCATATAGAGGCCACAAAAAGTGAAATTTATTTTGAAAAAATTCTCAATAGTTTTCAAGAAGGACTCATTTTAAGTTTGGGGTCAATAAATAAAAAGCAAATTATCTCCGTCATCTGTAATAATTGGTTTAAACAAAATTTCACAGATGAGTTATCGGAGTTGAAGAGTGGTGGCAGTAGGTGCTGGTTGGTGTAATGAATGTGGTGAGTGGTGACAGGTGCAGATGTTGTAATGTGTGCCGGTGATGATGGTGTTGATAGGTGATGATGTGTGTCACTTCAGGATTATGGCTAATGTAATCTAAAAATATATGAAAAATCTTAAAACCTCTCAAATAAAAAAACAGTCAATTTTGACTTTGTGAACCCCATTAAGAACCAAATTTTAATTTTGCATGTAGGTAACGTTCCTGCTCACCAAACAAAAGACCATATAGAGGCCACAAAAAGTGAAATTTATTTTGAAAAAATTCTCAGTAGTTTTCAAGAAGGACTCATTTTAAGTTTGGGGTCAATAAATAAAAAGCAAATTATCTCTGTCATCTGTAATTGGTTTAAACAAAATTTCACAGATGAGTTATCGGAGTTGAAGAGTGGTGGCAGTAGGTGCTGGTTGGTGTAATGAATGTGGTGAGTGGTGACAGGTGCAGATGTTGTAATGTGTACCGGTGATGATGGTGTTGATAGGTGATGATGTGTGTCACTTCAGGGCTATAGCTAATGTAATCAAAAATATATGAAAAATCTTAAAACCTCTCAAATAAAAAAAAAAACAGTCAATTTTGACTTTGTAACCCCCATTAAGAACCAAATTTTAATTTTGCATGTAGGTAACGTTCCTGTTCACCAAACAAAAGACCATATAGAGGCCACAAAAAGTGAAATTTATTTTGAAAAAATTCTCAATAGTTTTCCAGAAGGACTCATTTTAAGTTTGGGGTCAATAAATAAAAAGCAAATTATCTCCGTCATCTGTAATTGGTTTAAACAAAATTTCACAGATGAGTTATCGGAGTTGAAGAGTGGTGGCAGTAGGTGCTGGTTGGTGTAATGAATGTGGTGAGTGGTGACAGGTGCAGATGTTGTAATGTGTACCGGTGATGATGGTGTTAATAGGTGATGATGTGTGTCACTTCAGGGCCATAGCTAATGTAATCTAAAAATATATGAAAAATCTTAAAACCTCTGAAATTAAAAAACAGTCAATTTTGACTTTGTGAACCCCATTAAGAACCAAATTTTAATATTGCATCTAGGTAAAGTTCCTAGTCACCATACAAAAGACCATATAGAGGCCACAAAAAGTGAAATTTATTTTGAAAAAATTCTCAATAGTTTTGAAGAATGACGTATTTTAAGTTTGGGGTCAATAAATAAAAAGCAAATTATATCTGCAATCTTCAATAATTGGTTTAAACAAAATTTCACAGATGAGTTATCGGAGTTGAAGAGTGGTAGTAGGTGCTGGTTGGTGTAATGAATGTGGTGAGTGGTGACAGATGCAGATGTTGTAATGTGTGCCGGTGATGATGGTGTTGATGGGTGATGATGTGTGTCACTTCAGACCTACAGCCAAAGTAATCTAAACATGTATGACAAATCTTAAAACATCTAAATTGAAAACAGTCAATTTTGACTTTGTGACCTCCATTAAGAACCAAATTTTAATTTTGCATGTAGGTAACGTTCCTGCTCACCAAACAAAAGACCATATAGAGGCCACAAAAAGTGAAATTCATTTTGAAAAAATTCTCAATAGTTTTCAAGAAGGACTCATTTTAAGTTTGGGGTCAAAAAATAAAAAGCAAATTATCTCCGTCATCTGTAATAATTGGTTTAAACAAAATTTCACAGATGAGTTATCGGAGTTGAAGAGTGGTGGCAGTAGGTGCTGGTTGGTGTAATGAATGTGGTGAGTGGTGACAGATGCAGATGTTGTAATGTGTGCCGGTGATGATGGTGTTGATAGGTGATGGTGTGTGTCACTTCAGGGCTATAGCTAATGTAATCTAAAAATATATGAAAAATCTTAAAACCTCTCAAATAAAATAACAGTCAATTTTGACTTTGTAATCCCCATTAAGAACCAAATTTTAATTTTGCATGTAGGTAACGTTCCTGTTCACCAAACGAAAGACCATATAGAGGCCACAAAAAGTGAAATTTATTTTGAAAAAATTCTCAATAGTTTTCCAGAAGGACTCATTTTAAGTTTGGGGTCAATAAATAAAAAGCAAATTATCTCCGTCATCTGTAATTGGTTTAAACAAAATTTCACAGATGAGTTATCGGAGTTGAAGAGTGGTGACAGTAGGTGCTAGTTGGTGTAATGATTGTGGTGAGTGGTGACAGGTGCAGATGTTGCAATGTTTGCCGGTGATGATGGTGTTAATAGGTGATGATGTGTGTCACTTCAGGGCTATAGCTAATGTAATCTAAAAATATATGAAAAATCTTAAAACCTCTCAAATAAAAAAACAGTCAATTTTGACTTTGTAATCCCCATTAAGAACCAAATTTTAATTTTGCATGTAGGTAACGTTCCTGCTCACCAAACAAAAGACCATATAGAGGCCACAAAAAGTGAAATTTATTTTGAAAAAATTCTCAGTAGTTTTCAAGAAGGACTCATTTTAAGTTTGGGGTCAATAAATAAAAAGCAAATTATCTCTGTCATCTGTTATTGGTTTAAACAAAATTTCACAGATGAGTTATCGGAGTTGAAGAGTGGTGGCAGTAGGTGCTGGTTGGTGTAATGAATGTGGTGAGTGGTGACAGGTGCAGATGTTGTAATGTGTACCGGTGATGATGGTGTCGATAGGTGATGATGTGTGTCACTTCAGGGCTATAGCTAATGTAATCAAAAATATATGAAAAATCTTAAAACCTCTCAAATAAAAAAAAACAGTCAATTTTGACTTTGTAACCCCCATTAAGAACCAAAATTTTCATTTTGCATGTAGGTAACGTTCCTGCTCACCAAACAAAAGACCATATAGAGGCCACAAAAAGTGATATTTATTTTGAAAAAATTCTCAGTAGTTTTCCAGAAGGACTCATTTTAAGTTTGGGGTCAATAAATAAAAAGCAAATTATCTCTGTCATCTGTTATTGGTTTAAACAAAATTTCACAGATGAGTTATCGGAGTTGAAGAGTGGTGGCAGTAGGTGCTGGTTGGTGTAATGAATGTGGTGAGTGGGGACAGGTGCAGATGTTGTAATGTGTACCGGTGATGATGGTGTCGATAGGTGATGATGTGTGTCACTTCAGGGCTATAGCTAATGTAATCAAAAATATATGAGAATCTTAGAACCTCTCAAATAAAAAAAAACAGTCAATTTTGACTTTGTAACCCCCATTAAGAACCAAATTTTAATTTTGCATGTAGGTAACGTTCCTCTTCAACAACCAAAAGACCATATAGAGGCAACAGAAAGTGAAATTTATTTTGAAAAAATTCTCAATAGTTCTCAAGAATGGCGCATTTTAAGTTTGGGGTCAATAAATAAAAAGCAAATTATCTCCGTCATCAGTAATAATTGGTTTAAACAAAATTTCACAGATGAGTTCTCGGAGTTGAAGAGTGGTGACAGTAGGTGCTAGTTGGTGTAATGATTGTGGTGAGTGGTGACAGGTGCAGATGTTGCAATGTTTGCCGGTGATGATGGTGTTAATAGGTGATGATGTGTGTCACTTCAGGGCCATAGCTAATGTAATCTAAAAATGTGTGAAAAATCTTAAAACCTCTCAAATAAAAAAACAGTCAATTTTGACTTTGTGAACCCCATTAAGAACCAAATTTTAATATTGCATCTAGGTAAAGTTCCTAGTCACCAAACAAAAGACCATATAGAGGCCACAAAAAGTGAAATTTATTTTGAAAAAATTCTCAGTAGTTTTGAACAATGACGTATTTTAAGTTTGGGGTCAATAAATAAAAAGCAAATTATATCTGCAATCTTAAAAAGCAAATTATATCTGCAATCTTCAATAATTGGTTTAAACAAAATTTCACAGATGAGTTATCGGAGTTGAAGAGTGGTAGTAGGTGCTGGTTGGTGTAATGAATGTGGTGAGTGGTGACAGATGCAGATGTTGTAATGTGTGCCGGTGATGATGGTGTTGATAGGTGATGATGTGTGTCACTTCAGACCTACAGCCAAAGTAATCTAAACATGTATGACAAATCTTAAAACATCTAAATTGAAAACAGTCAATTTTGACTTTGTGACCTCCATTAAGAACCAAATTTTAATTTTGCATGTAGGTAACGTTCCTGCTCACCAAACAAAAGACCATATAGAGGCCACAAAAAGTGAAATTTATTTTGAGAAAATTCTCAATAGTTTTCAAGAAGGACTCATTTTAAATTTGGGGTCAAAAAATAAAAAGCAAATTATCTCCGCCATCTGTAATAATTGGTTTAAACAAAATTTCACAGATGAGTTATCGGAGTTGAAGAGTGGTGACAGTAGGTGCTGGTTGGTGTAATGAATGTGGTGAGTGGTGACAGCTGCAGATGTTGCAATGTTTGCCGGTGATGATGGTGTTAATAGGTGATGATGTGTGTCACTTCAGGGCCATAGCTAATGTAATCAAAAAATGTGTGAAAAATCTTAAAACCTCTCAAATAAAAAAACAGTCAATTTTGACTTTGTGAACCCCATTAAGAACCAAATTTTAATATTGCATCTAGGTAAAGTTCCTAGTCACCAAACAAAAGACCATATAGTGTCCACAAAAAGCGAAATTTATTTTGAAAAAATTCTCAATAGTTTTCAAGAAGGACTCATTTTAAGTTTGGGGTCAATAAATAAAAAGCAAATTATCTCCGTCATCTGTAATAATTGGTTTAAACAAAATTTTACAGATGAGTTATCGGAGTTGAAGAGTGGTGGCAGTAGGTGCTGGTTGGTGTAATGAATGTGGTGAGTGGTGACAGGTGCAGATGTTGTAATGTGTACCGGTGATGATGGTGTTAATAGGTGATGATGTGTGTCACTTCAGGGCCATAGCTAATGTAATCTAAAAATGTGTGAAAAATCTTAAAACCTCTCAAATAAAAAAACAGTCAATTTTGACTTTGTGAACCCCATTAAGAACCAAATTTTAATATTGCATCTAGTTAAAGTTCCTAGTCACCAAACAAAAGACCACATAGAGGCCACAAAAAGTGAAATTTATTTTGAAAAAACTCTCAATAGTTTTGAACAATGGACGTATTTTAAGTTTGGGGTCAATAAATAAAAAGCAAATTATATCCGCCATCTCTAATAATTGGTTTAAACAAAATTTCACAGATGAGTTATCGGAGTTGAAGAGTGGTGGCAGTAGGTGTTGGTTGGTGTAATGAATGTGGTGAGAGGTGACAGGTGCAGATGTTGTAATGTGTGCCGGTGATGATGGTGTCGATAGGTGATGATGTGTGTCACTTCAGGGCTACAGCCAATGTAATCTAAAAATGTGTGAAAAATCTTAAAACATCTCAAATAAAAAACAGCCAATTTTAACTTTGTGACCCCCATTAACAACCAAATTTTAATTTTGCATGTAGGTAACGTTCCTGCTCACTAGCCAAAAGACCTTATAGAGACCACAAAAAGTGAAATTTATTTTGAAAAAATTCTCAGATGACCGATCGGAGTTGAACAGTGGTGGCATTAGGTGCTGATTAGTGGTAGTGGGTGGGAGGTGGTGCAATTAGATACTAGATATGGCAGGGGTGGTGTTGGTTTTGTTTATGGATACTGCGGTCTTTTGGGTATTGGTGGTGTATGATCTTGGGCGTTGGCGCTGCTTGCTGGTCGGTGATGTGTGGCTGGTGGCCATGCGGGCGGCAGTGGTGATTGGTAGGTGTTGGTGGAAAGGTGCTGTTAGTTGTAGTAAGTCGAGACGGTTGGGTTAATGAATGTGGTGAGAGGTGACAGGTGCAGATGTTTTATTGGTGCCGGTTATGACGGTGTTGATAGGTGATGATGTGTGTCACTTCAGGGCTACAGCTAATGTAATCTAAAAATGTGTGAAAAATCTTAAAACCTCTCAAATAAAAAAACAGTCAATTTTGACTTTGTGACCTCCATTAAGAACCAAATTTTAATTTTGCATGTAGGTAACGTTCCTGCACACCAACCAAAAGAGCATATAGAGGCCACAAAAAGTGAAATATATTTTTAAAAAATTCTCAATAGTTTTCAAGAATGACGCATTTTAAGTTTGGGATCAATAAATAGAATGCAAAGGAACTCCACCATCAGTAGTAATTGGTGGAAACAAAATTTCACAGATGAGTGATCGGAGTTGAAGAGTGGTGGCAGTAGGTGCTGACTAGTGGTAGTGGGTGGAAGGTGGTGCGATTGGGTACTAGATACGGCGGGTGTTGGTGTTGCTTAATGATATTGTGGTCTTCTGAGTGGTGGTGGTGGACAGTCTTGGGCATTGGCAGTGCTTGCTGCTCGGTGATGTGTGGCTGGTGGCCATGCGGGCGGCAGTGGCGATTGGTAGGTGTTGGTGGAATAGTGCTGTCAGTTGTAGTGGGTGATGGTGGTTGGTGTAATGAATATGGTGAGAGGTGCCAGGTGCAGATGTTGTAATGTGTGCCGGTGATGATGGTGTTGATAAGTGATGATGTGTGTCACTTCAGGGCTACATCGAATGTAATATAAAAATATGTAAAAAAATCTTAAAACATCTCAAATAAAAAACAGTCAATTTTGACTTTGAGAACCCCATTAAGAACCAAATTTTAATTTTTTGCACGAATTTAACGCTACTACTCACCATCCAAAAGAGCATATAGCGGCCACAAAAAGTGAAATTTCAACGGGATTATCATATAAAGTGGACGCAAGAAGTCTTCATTATCACACATCGTTGTAAGAAGCAAGGAATACACTTGTATCGTGTGAAAGACTTTTTGGATGAAGATATTGATGGACATTGCTATGAAGAAGAATTGCAGAAAGTAACATAAGACATTGAATCTGTCTACAGAATTGAAAAGGGTTTTGAAAACACGAAGAAGACGAGGTGTTAAAGAATTATTTGTGAAGTGGTTAGGTTGGCCAAAGAAGTTTAACAGTAGGGTGAAAGAAACTGATATTCGAAAATGAAGCATCTATTCACATGTTTGGTCTCTGGACCTACAGGCAGTGGTAAAACTTCTCTAGTTAGAGAAATTCTAGACCAAAAGTTATTTAAACCCTTTCCAAAAACCATTTTATGGCTCTGATCTCAGCAGATCAGCCTTTGTACAAGGGAATGAAAAGTGTGGAATTTTACCAAGGCGTTCCAGATGACATTGAAGAGCGTTTTAACCCGAAAAAGCCAATCATTGATGACTAAATGACTAAATGTCATAGTGATGAGCGTATGACACGTCTCTTTAGTGTTGGTAGCAGTCATCAAAATCTAAGCATTATTTTTATTGTGCATAATTTATTCCATCATAGAGAAATGCGAAATATTAATTTGAATACACATTATATTATTCTGTTTAAAAATCCTAGAGACAGTCAACAAATAAGTACATTTGCGCGACAAATGTATCCTGGAAAATCTCAATTTCTCATAGAAGCCTATCAAGATGCTACCAGCAAACCTCATGGCTATTTATTCATTGATTTGAAGCCGAAGACGAATGATCAGCTACGTATTCGTACAGGCATTTTACCAAAAGATACACATTACGTATATGTTGATAAAGTAGCGTATGAACAAGAACCAAGTCACTTGATGTCTAAACGTATTCAAGCGAATCAACCTTTTCTTCACTTGCTCGCACACAGCGGGCCTAAACGACGCAAATCCTTGTTACAACAAACTACTAAGGAGGAATTAACTAGCTTCTTTGAAATTTGTTTGAATATATTGCGAATATATTTTTATATATTATATAAAAGTATAAGGAATTCAAGCGTGAACGTCATACCCTACGCACACTGGCAGATGAGAAGATATCACTTCGAAGAAAAAAGAAGTTGGTTAATCAGAAAGGAGGATTCATTGGAGCTATTGCTAAATTTGCATTACCATTGTTAGCTCAGTTGCTGTTAAAATGAAACATACTATGAAAATGGTCCTCATTCCTGAATATGAACATAAAATGTTGTTAGAAAAGAAGGGAAAAGATGGTGAAATCAAAACGAAAGTGAATAAACTTTTACGTGGGAAACGAACTCGTGAAAAGGCAATAGAAATGTCTCAAGTTCTTGGCCGTCATTTACGAACAATTCAGTCACAACAACAACAACAAAAGTCTGCTACATCATCCAAAGCAGAAAAATCAGAAAAGTCCCAACAGTTTCTAAACCATTTTCAAAACTAACACAACTTCTGGCAGAATTTAAGAAATATGGACCAAGATGGACAGATAAAAGTGAACTTGTTTTAAAAACTACTACTGTCACTACAAATTCCAACATTATTGATTTGTTGAAAGAAGCATTGGTTTCTACAAGAAGAAAAGAACGACGAGAACCACCACATGGTTCGAAGTAGTTTATTGAGGAAATTGTAGACGCTAATATTCCAAAAACTGTTTTTGGCAAAAAGACAACTCATGAAGATATTACAAAAGAGATACAACAACGTCAACAAAGGTTGTTTCCAGAAGGATGGGAAACGTTTTAACATGGATTAAAGAGTTATGGTGTTGTTGTTGTAAAGAAAATGGAAATAAAAATACTATTCCTGTAAAAAATAGGTGTGTCAGTGCTTGTTGTCAAGGAGAAGTAGTAGATACCAATGTAGATCATGCAGATAGCAATTTAGACGACACTTTAGACAGCAATGTAGATGCCGAGTGTCAAACATGAAGTAATGTATATACACATCTAGTCTACATCACACAAACGCTTTAGTCATCATGGAGTCAACAAGTTTTTATATAACTTTACCTAGCAATGCTAGTATGAACTATTATCCTACTAATAAGGCTTCTACTTATGAAATTCGTTTACCTCGTACAATATATTTGAAAGGAAAATATGAAGTAGCCTTAGCTGAAATTCAATACCCACACATATGGACGACAATAAGGCCAGGAATAGACTATACTCTTCATTATCGATCATCATTAGAAGTATTTTATGCAGTTTCCATTCCATATGGTTACTACAGATCCATACTTGAAATATGTACTGCAATAAATGAAGAATTACAAAAATCTATTAATGCAAACCCTATTCAGTTAAAGTATGATAAAATTAGTCGAAAAGTTTATCTTATTTTAATAGATAATTATGATAGTGTCTTTTCTACTGGATTAGCTGGGATTTTAGGATTTAAACCAGATAAATGGTATAAAGAATCCGGTCCTGCTGAACATCAATCCGATGTGAAACATGGATTTTATACACTTTATGTGTACTGTAGTATTTGTGAGCCACAAGTAGTTGGAGATTATTATGTTCCTTTCCTACGTTCTGTTCCCATTAAAGGGGATAATGGTGATATTGTTATGAAAACTTATGAAGAAACTCATTACGTCACTGTAAACACATCTAAATTTGACACAATAGAAATGAATATTAAGGATGACACAGGTCATAATGTTTCATTTCAAACTGGGAAAGTGATATGTAAACTTCATTTTCGACCAAAAGCAATATGAAAGCTTTTGATAAAGTGATGAGAAATCCATACAATTTTGATCATTTTCTTCTTAACTTTACAAGGATGGTGAACCAGTCCTATCCAAACCTCTCAAGCTTGATATAAATCGAGGCAAATATCTTGATGCTTTTGAAACTCTTTACAAATCTTTTGATAGATTGAATGGTGAGAAAAGTTCCATTATAAAACGAGAAGATTGGTCTAGAGGTTATGCTTTATTTTCTTTTGACTTAACACCTGATTATGATGGTGATGATCATTATGCCCTTATCAAACATGGGAATTTGCGAGTAGAAATGAATTTTGCTGGTGCCTTGCAAAATACAGTCAATGTTATAGTGTATGCTGAATTTGATAACATCATTGAAATAAGTGCAAATCGTAGCATTCAATTCGACTACCAGTCATGAACACGAAGCAGATAGAAGCCATCCTATCCCACGATGCCGCGACAAAAGACTTGTTTCAAGGCGTGTTTTCCATGGACCAGTTACCATCTGTACAACGCGGTGCCTATGTCATCAACACAGACGATCATGATGAGCCAGGAGAGCATTAGGTGGCAGTATATTATGACGAAGAACCTGCAGAATATTTTGACTCTTATGGACTTTTACCTATAGACAGTCGTTTGAATAAGTTTTTAAAGTTTAATTTCATTTATAATTGAGTTCCATTACAAACACCGATATCATCTACATGTGGATTTTATTGTGTGTATTATATAATTCAAAGAGCTCGAGGGCATAGTCCTTTTGAAATCATTGATGTATTAAGAAGAAGTGATGGTGATTTTGTTGTAAAGGATTTTGTATATAGACATTATAAACCATTATTTTATAGATGTTGTATTAGTTAAGTTGCATTAGTTAAGTAGTTGGTAATTGTGAATGTTATTATGAATATTGTAAATAAACAAGCCAGTTTTATACAACATTCTTTTTTATTGTGTTATACATTATTTACATTTTAACAATTATTTTACATTAAACATTTATTTTACAAATACATCCAATACATCGATAAACACATGCCATTCATACCAATCTAAATTAATATATGTATCATAGACATTACATCCACGTTTGTAAATGCTATGAAAACTGGCATAACACTTCCCATTACCAAACTTTATTATTTTAACATCTTCGTGTTCAGACAGTTTCAGTTCATATCCATGATCATTCATGTCAATGTCCATCACCATAACACACATGGGATGTGTCAGCTCAATGGACTTGGTACCCCGCATGAGTTGCACTCCTTCCTCTTTGAATTCAAGCGTCAGGTTCTTTCCAATCCAATGCTTGTAACAGAGCGTACCATTCCACTGTGTTGAGGGTGATGTAATCGTAGCGTTCTGTAAGCTCGTCATATTGGCGAAATTGTACAAACACGTCTAGGCAGTTCTCAGTCACACCCACTTCTAATTCATTTGAGACTGCTAGGAGAAAGCCGGGTATCCTCAACTTCTCTAGATGGTCTTTCAACACAGATTGTTCGTCAGGTGATAGAACGATATACTTTCCAAAATGTTTTAGCACAATGTCATCACATAAGTTTTGCATATATGAGAATCCATTTGTAATGGGTTCATAATCCAACAAATAGTCTTCCATCTCGTACAACAGTCAGATCAACTATGAGCTGTCTCCTTGTCTGCAAAGACGTTTTTATGCTCGCAAGATGGTGAAGAGTGAGCAGCTTTTAGGAATCGTAAGACTGCGCGCCAATTCTTCATATCAAAGTGAATCAAATCTGATAATCCTCTGGATAATCCTGTAAAAGATTTCTCCAGAATCTAACACGTATGTTAGAATCATGTTCAATCACAAACACTTCAACTTTATTTTCAAGTCTACGTTCAAACCCAGGTTTAAGCGGTATGTTTTTAAAGTCTTTCCACACTTCAGGTTTAAACCGGTACTCAGAACTTATCCGAGAACCTATTATCACTTCATTCCTCCCATTTACAGTAAGGTAAGCACCACCGTTAAACATGAGTGCATTCATGATGGTTATACCTTGTTATGGGCCGTCTCCTTGTCTTCGAAGCCTTTTATCCACTTCTTTCACTTGCTTCTCCAACATTTTCCATTCAGGTATTGTCAGCAAAATACCCTTTTTTCGTAGGACGGTTTCTTCCAGTTCCCTCATCTCTGAGGTACTTGCGAATGTTTACCACTACTTCATTGCTTTGTTTCATAATCTTGGTATACTTTCCATTTCCTAGAGAAAGCATTCCATCCCACGACTGTGGTGTTCGTGCCGTCTCCACTTTCAATTTCTTGATGGTAGTGGTAGGATTTTTCACTTTTAAGTCTTTAACTGTATCTGCAAGAGTATCCATATCAGTTGCAGATCTCTTACGACTTTCAAGTTCCATGTTAACGCTTCAATGTTCACACCTCAAATAACTCCGTTGGAGGACCTCCCCCTTTTATAACGTAGCCTTGTAATGTCCATGCGCTAAGGTGGACTAGCCATCATTCAGCACATATCGCTTGTCGTCATATGGGGAGAGGGCTACCTTCCTCAACTTCTCCGAGAAAAGCTGGTGACTATGACTTCGAACAATGTGCCCTGTAGCCATCGTTTGAGTTTTCTTGAACAAACTGTCTCTGTACTGTATATGTTTAATGCGTCTTTGACAAGCTTGAGTGATGCCTTTAGCTGTATGTTTTTCTTTCCCACCGCACAATAAACTGTACATTTTCGGTCTGAGTCCAACAAACTCTTCAATGGGGATGCCTGCCGTCTCATCCTTCATATTTCCAAGCACTTTTTTGTTCACGTTGGAATGTAGGGAATGATCTGGCGGATAGTTACTTGTATCGAACAGGTCAGCATCTTGCTGCATATCCTTGTAGATATCTTCCGTTTCTATGTCGTAACATAGACTGTCGGTGTCGCTGAACAACAACTTGGCATTGGGATACTTGGCCATGATGTAGATGTAATGAAAGTTGAACATAAGCACTTTGCTGAGGTCGAGAATGGTGAAACCAACTTGAATGGGTTTATCCAGAAGCAAATCCACTTTGCGCAAATGTACAGCAGTCAAATCTTCGTTGAAAATTTAGAATTTGTGGAAAGAAGGTTTGGCCACAAGTTTCTTGAACCGCTTTTCCTTGTGAACAAGTTCAACATTGATTCGCTTTCTCACATTTTCCATGGTTTTGCCAAACACCGAGTTGTTCATCAGTTTGAAGAAGTCTTTCTCAAATGGGTTCTTGGCCAATTTTCTCTTTTCTGTGTTCAAGGTAATGTATTTTGCTAGCCATTTGCTCTGTTCAAACATGATGGCGCGATGTACTTTGGTGACTTTCAACCCCAGTGAGACGTACTGTTGTAAATTCCTATAACGACGCAAATATTTCTTCTTGTCAGACAAGTTAGGAATGAGTTTTTCACTGGACTTGTCTTTCATGTTCAGATCTTTCCGCAGCTTCTGACTGTACTCTGACAATTCTCCAACTTTGACACATTTCCTTTCTGGAGCCACTGGGTAGTGATTATGACGATCATGGATTGAATTTGGGTATTCTAAATCCACTTCCAAAATGAATCCAATGTCGTCATCTTCAGCTACATCCATGAAGTCGGTGGATTCTGGCTCGCTCACCCACATAAAGCCTCTTTGTGGCATGCTTTGTGACATGGCCCAGCCATACCAGTTGTTTGCGTCGAAGTACATGAGGTAGTTGTTTGGTATCTCAGAATTGTAATCTGCTACGTAGGGATTATTTGCTTTCGCATACTTGTGCGTGATTACAGATATTCCTCCACGTATGCCTTGCTCAACCATTTGGTACATGTCAACGTCATTGATCAATTCCAACTTCACCTTTTCGCTTTTAACATTGCATCCCACGACAGTCCTGGTACTGTATAGTAGTGAGCAGGATCCAATTCATACGTGTTGAGGCATACTTGACGAAAATTTTCAAACACGTCAGCTAGCAGTAGCACATTTGATTTCAGTTACAGGTCGTGGTATTCACCGAATGTGGTACAGTTGAATGTATTCCATACCTTCTGCGCATGCGCATAATCCTCATCGCTAATGTCCTCTTCGCTAAGCTGACTATAAAACTTGTCCTTTGATGGTAGCTGTGTTTCAGCAAACTTGGATGGCTCGTCCACGTAATCGTAGGGGTACACTCCCTTTCTCAGCAGCAAATCTTGTTGGTTGCTACGTGAATGTGAGAGGTCATGTTGTAGAAGTTATCTTTCCCTTCTGCCGCAAGGTTGGATACCAACTTCTGTAGAGAGGTACTCATGAACTGAAAGCTGTCTGTAAATTTTAGATTGCTCATGGTGAATGCAATATATTTCTCAATGGTGTCGGGAATGACTGTAATCGTTTCATCTTTAAATTTCCCAATTTCCTCCATGATCAGATGACTGTCATAGCCTCTCAAATTGTGGAAAAACACAGGAATGATAAAAGAATCTTTGTCCCCCTACTGAACTTTTCTAAGTCGAAATTGTAAGTTGCATTCACTATGCGCTGCTCCGCGATATTTGCCATTGATGTGGTCATGATCTCTCACACGATCTGCTCCTAGTGGCTCATGACAAATGTAGCAATCAACAGCGTTCTTGAAATTCTCTTTGTCTTCACGAGTCATCGCCATATCCTTTGGCTGCTGTAAACCATGTACAATACGATCACGTTCATTCACCATATGGTCTAAAAAGACTTTTACGGTGTCGTCTCCTCGATACACAACTGGTGCACGTATGTCGTACTGGCTCACAACCACATACGCGAAGCTGTTTGGACGATGATGCTGATACTTGTCTCCTTCATGCTTTTGCGTGAAACATTCAAAGTCAGCATAAATCACAAAAGGTGCTCGCTGCTGTTTTGCTACATTCTTGAACTTGATGAAGGGTTGTTTAGGAAATGATAAGCGTTGTGCTCCATGCTTGCCGCACACTTCACGATGTTTATCTAAAAGCTCTTGTCGCACAAACCCGTGAAGACAGTTGAAACAATAAAAAGTTGTTCCATGATGCTTTAATCGATAAGTCATAAGTCTGCTGAAATTCTTGATGAAGCAGTAATGCCTTTTCTTGTCATCGCTAATCAGAAGCAAGTTGATTTCTCTCGCACTGACGTTTCGACTAAGTTGTATCGGAACAACTACATCTTGTTCATATCCAAACACGTTGATGGCTACATCGTTCTCCTTTTCAAACTTTGGAATGTCAGTAATTGGTGTTGGAAATGTCATACCCTCTACCTTTAATTCCTTCTCAAATGGCTTGTATTGATTCACGTGATTTGGGTTGTTTGTTGAAGGGTGAAGGTAAGCCAATACTGACCAAAAGTAACACTTGTTCTCATCATTCTTAATGTTTATCACGCCCTTTGTTTTCTTCACTTTCTTCGGCAGTGGACTAAAACTACTCACTTGCAGAGGCACCAACGTAGCTGTATGTACTTCAATATATAGTATGTTATCCAATACCCAGCCAGAGCCTTGTCGCTCATGTTCGTCAAACCTAGTAAACAATTCTTTATAGGCTTCCGGCAAGTCCTGTTCAATATCTGCTGGATTGTATGCTGTATATGTTGGACTGCTGATAAACGCATTACCCACTTGTTCTACCATAACACCTTCTGCATTCGCCGTCAGTTTCTTGAAGCGTGCATGTACTACAATATACCATTTCATTCCATGGTCTAAGGTTTCCAGCAAATGTGTCTTAATACGGTTCTCTTGCTGTCGCATTTCAAGCAGTAAATCCGATCCATCTTCAGACTAAAACCTTTTTCCTGCGCGTTTTCACCAAGACTAAGCCTTCTACCTCTCACTACTTGTACTGTCTTTTGTTTCTTTGTAGGTTGTTCTTCATGAGGTACATTTTCCATCTCAGCTGGTATGCATACATGCGTCTCAAACGCATCCATAGTTGGAAATAATTTAATGCATTTACAGTAGAGGATCGGATCAGGTCTGTCAACGCCATCTTGTTCCGTCTTTCGTCTCTTGGCTTCAATCTCCTCAACAAGCTCTCCATGAGCACGTTTCATCTTAGCTGGTTTGCATGTATGTGCTACAAACAATTCCAGAGATGGAAATGTTGCATTGCAATCATGGCAGAAGACTGATGTGTCTGAATTAGAGGCCATTGTTGTTGTTGTCACGTCAACTGCTGAAACTGAAATGCTGAAATGTAATCTCAGACATCCCCTTTTATACACACTCATACATAGACAGAATTTGCGTTTTCATTTCACAACAGAGGATGGCCCTTAGAAGGGCCGAAAGATGTTAGTAAGTTGGCTCTTCACCAACAAGTCGGGTTTACATTACATACTTCAAGTGGGGGGGGGGGGGGGTAAGAAAACAAAAATGTTTAGAATCGCAAATTCGCCGGGGGGGGGGTCGACCCCAAAACCAAAAATGTTCAGAATCGCCTGAAACGCAAAAATATGTGAAAATCACAAATTCACCCTCGGGGGGGGGGGGGAGGGAGGTCGACCCAAAAACTAAAAATGTTCAGAATCGTCTGAAACGTAAAAATATGTGAAAATCACAAATTCGCCGCCGGGGGGAGGTCCTCACACTCTATGCAGTCAGTCTGCTTCTATCTCTGGGGGAGGGGGTCCTCACACTCTATGCAGTCAGTCTGCTTCTATCTCTGGGCGGGTCCTCACTTGAGGTGGTATATAACTGCTAGTCATTTCAGTTCAGGTTCACAACCGCTTTGAACTTTCACCACGATGGAGCTGTTCTTCGCCTTAAACGACGCCTTAACGCTTAGGAATGTATACGGGAGGTACATGTGCCGGTGACTCTACCAGTCAACCAACCTGCGAGATTCTTTTTCTATCAGCTGCTGTCGGACCCGGCCAACGCCTCGGTCCTCTGCCTTCTGGTTTTTTTAACAGGATGGTGACGCTTGAAAAGCGGTTGCGCAACATCGAAGAGGGGCATTACGTCAAAGCGTATTTGCGGTCCACCATGCTGGGAGAGTCAATCCCATCAAGACTTGAAGAGTAGGAGTATCAAGCGTGGGCAAGATTCTTCCTCCAACAAGACTTAGACATATGCATTGGATGTGGCTGCATGCTAAGTCCCGATCGAGTTATTGTTGTTGACTGCGGACATCAATCCTGCATTTATTGTGCTGCACTCTGGACTCATCTGACGGCGCTTCATGATCAGTACACAACAGGATGTTTTACATGTGGGCTTAAAACGGACCATTATGTATTTAACAGTCAGCAAATGACCCACTGCGCAAGACCCATCCAAGATATTGTAGAGTTTTATTAAACAGGGGACCGGCAGCAGCAGCAGCAAAAACTAAGACCTCCCGGCCCTTCTAAGGGCCCTCCACTACTACGAAATGTAACGCTAATCGTGTTATGGTGTTAGTATGTCTGTGTGTGCATGAGAGTGTGGGAAATGCTTAAAAAAGTTGCCATCAGAAGGTTAAAATACCTATGTGCCTTACGAAATGAAACGCTCAGTCGTGGTGTTCGTATGTGTGTGTGTGTGTGTGGAGAGAGAGAGTGAAAAAAGCCACCAATATGAAATAAGCGCTAAACATATCATGGTGTTGCTATGTCTGTGTATGCATCAGAGTGTGGGAAATGCTTAAAAAAATTGCCGTCTGCCCCTCCGCCCGAGTACATGTCTTAATTGCAATTATTTCGATTATAAAGAAAGAAATTAGCAAATTTGGCCTTGTTAAACAGTTACTGTTTTGATACACAAATTGCCTGGAACGTCTTTAGGCAATTTGTGAACAAGGAACCCTTAAATTTCAGGCAATTCACGAACTGCCTGAAAATTTTACTCAATTCATGAATTGCCTGACCCCTACAAGCAGTTCACGAATTGCCTGAAAATCTCAGGCAATTCACGAATTGCCTGAATACACAAATTGCCTGTAACACACACACACACACACACACACACACACACACACACACACACACACACACACACACACACACACACACACACACACACACACACATATCTATATATATATATAAATATTAAGTAAATAGTGTGATAGAAAAAATGAGGTAAAATGGTCCAGTCTATTCCGGAATCATTTTAATCACATTCACTTGTTTCGAAAATAATTATAACTACACCGAATTCCGCCAAATAGATGTCCCAGTTGGAAGAACCGCAAGACAAAATGTTTTTGTTACATTATGACCGAGAGTGTTAGGGTCACCGAGGTACCTCTTCTGTATCGTTGTTTAGGCCCAAGGTTGAAAATGAGCTCAGAATCGCACTGCTTAATCATTACCAGAAAATGATCATCTTCCGGTTTTGCTTTTTAACCTTGACCGTAACCGAGAAGGTCAAGGTCACCGAGATACCTCTGACGTAATGTTGTTTAGGCTCAAAGGGTCGAAAATGAGATCAAATATCTCTATGTCACCGTTTCTAGATAATGGTCAGCTTACGGCTTTTGACCTTGGTCATGATTGAGAAGATTTAGGTCACCGAGATTCCTCTTATGTAACGCCGTTCTGCCGAAAGGGTCGAAAATGAGATCAAAATCGCTCCCTGTCTAACCGTTTTTAAGATAAAGATTTTAAAGGGAACTTTCGGTTTTTGACCTTGAACGTAACTGAGAAAGTCAAAGTGAAGGTCGAAGTTGAGCTCAAAACCGCACTCTGTCTAACCGTTTTCGCGAGAAGTAGTCCGATCTTCAACGACATACGAGGTCATTTGACCTTTGATGCACAAGGTCAAGAATATTGTTTGGAAATAACTGCCTGCTCAAAAGGTTTGTGCATTTAAACTGGGATTCAAGTCCCTTTTCGAGCCATAAATATGTGTTTTGAAAAATATTTGCGACCCCAATTTGACCGAGATTTTTTATTTCAATATCAACAATTTCGACTAGTGTCGTCGAGAATTTAATGTTGTCTCTAGTGCACCTAATATGTGACTCCTCGGACCAATAGGCAGATAGGAGTTTTCTGGAAACCATTTACAAGAAAACTTTGACCTCGATTTGACCTGGACAGTAAAAAAAATGGCTTAGGCGAAACCTTGTCATCCTCTACACGTTTTCCAAATTTCGACTTCGTGCGTCAAATAGTGCAGTAGTAATCGGGGGTCTATAGTCAACTCGCCACCTTGCCAACTCGGCACCTGACCATCTCGGCACTTTTTGGTTAACTCGGCAGGTTGAAGGTTGAATAAAAAATCATAAGTTAACAAAAACACGACTTTTTCGTTTATTTACAGTGGAATTTGTTTGTTTTTTTTGTGTTTTTTTTTTTGGGGGGGGGGTGCCGAGTTGGTATCACCGGGTAGCGAGTTGGCCATACCGGGTGCCGAGTTGGTAAGAATTTGGGTGCCAAGTTGGTAAACGCGGGTGCCGAGGTGGCAAAGTGCCGAGTTGGGGGGGGGGGGGGGAGGGGAGAATAGAAAAAAAGGGGGAAAACAGATATTTCCAGATGTGAGGAAATTGATGTTATGATTTCCTTTATATTTGATGGGAAGTTTCTTACGGTGCAAACTTGCTTTGAGAATCAGAGAATCAGACCACGATGTATCCAATAGCTACTTTATTAGAATATCCTTATGTATAGACACTGTACAAATTATCCGCATGTATAAAATGTCCACAAATAACATCACTATATCCTGAACTAATATCCGTAACAATATTCAACTTTTATAACCTTTATTTAGAAAATATCCTGATCACTTTACTTCACTTTAATGTATCTTCAAAATATCCGCGATGCCTACGATATTCAAAGTCCAACTAGTTATCCTTTCGCAAACCAATATTTTATTCCAACCGTTAGCACTTCATTTGCCCTTAAACACCACAAAGACCAACTGCTCGATCTGCAGCTCTATTTATACCTTTTTAATATTCCAGAAAGATTAGAATAGTTGAGACTATTCATGAAGTAGAACAGTTCAACATTATACAACGTTCAATATTATACAACGTTTACAAGAATATGCTTTCTCAATAAGTCTAGAGCAATTAAGTACAATTGTGTGGTTACATTCGTAAACATGTTTACATTTGAAGTGCTACTAACTAGGCCGAATTCAAATAAACAGTATTATAATGATCTATTATATAACTTTACAAAGAACATTACGAGGCCATATACGAGCACATTGTTATGTTAGTAAACGATATTTTGACACCAGAATAACTACCAATTTATTCCAACTGGGAAACGAAGTTTGATGTCGAACAAAGAGTTTTGGTTAATATTTGTTTTATGTTTATTTTATTTTTATGGTGTTTTGGCTAATTTCCACGCGGTCCTAAGAGTCTATTTGTGCTTTTTTTTCAGGCGTGATCCCTCGCTGTCTCGATTCAGGCACCGTTACCAGGGTAACCCGTGGAGGCGTTTGATTGGCGGGGCAGGTATTCTGACACTTTATTGTGCAGATGCGCAGAGTGCCCTGCAGCCAGCCAGTTTGTTCTTTCAGTGCGACTGATCGTTGAAGAAAGCGAAGCAATGCCGAGTGACGTGGGAGGAGGGGGGGGGGGGAGGAGAGGGAGTGGGGAGAGGAGGGAAACCGGATCATGTTTCTCACTGATGACCAGGTTGGCGCGTTCCGGGTAAGTAGGGAAATATCTGACCCGACCACATGATTGTTAATTTGTTAGAACGTGAGCTCTCCTTAATTTTAACCCCGCGCTGCTTCACAATTGCTTTTGGCAAAGAAAAAAATCCAGATTTGAAGTAAAAGAAAAAAAAAATCAGCTCCTTATATTTTGTGTCCATATCAGAATTTTATATCCGGGGTTTTCAGCGCTGTAGGAAATATGTCTTAGTCTGGTCTTAAAAGGTGACTAGACCGAAATTCGCAACTGCGCACTCAAATATCGCCCACGTGAAGTGGGAGAGCCACGGTCACACTTAACCGTAAAAAGATCGTGTGTAACATTATTTTTTAGGGCTGAAATAAGCAAATTTTCAAATTTGTCTATTCCCATTAAGTGTGGTATCTGAGGTTTAAATTTCACACTTGAAATGTCCAAAAAATCACAGTTTCTAATATAAAAATATATTTGAAATACGGTTTAATTTTTGGCTTTAAAAGATTAACAACTACTTGTGAGTTCTTGCAATGATTATTGGTTATTTTGGTTATTGAACAGTCGACTACCCATTTTCCGAGCCGAATATCGAAAATGAGTCTGACTAGCCGACTTGTTGGTTTCAGCCCTTTGTGTTTAGCTTGGGCGGAAATTGACTGGTCTGGGTTAGAACTTTGTAAAGGGGAGTTTTGTAACCTAGCAAAAGACAATAGGTTAGTCACTTAGTCTGTGTAGTCAGGACGTGAGAAAAGAAGTTATGTTGCTCAGTCGGTTGTAGTTGTATGACCATCAACGTGTTTTCAATTTGAAGATATATTTTGTTGTTAAAAAAGGCACAATTCTGGATGTGAACTTCTAATAGCGAAATTGAACTTCGGTCAGAGAATTCTAAATAGAATTACTAAAAGTGAAACCCGGTTCATGTCAAATTGTAATTGAGGAACAGGAAAACGAAACCACAACAAACAACCGAAGCAATATTTTGTGAGGAAGAAAGTTTCCTTTTTAAATGAGCAGTGCATCGATGTTAGGTATGTGATAACTTCACAAGGACAGTTAAAAACGAGGAACGCGTTGATGATGAGTTTCTTTTTGTGCGAAGAGGGGTGAGGGTCGGGCAGGTAATAACCCCCCCACCCCCTCCCCTCCATGATTGTTGTTGCTTCATGATCACAAGGCTTGTTACTGATAGACAAATGTTCATATGTTAAGGGAATTGCTTTCCCTGTTTTGAGCCGCGATGAAGTATTATTGACTGATAAAGAAATGTTGACCTTAGGTCAACATGTCCGTCGCTGGTCAATATTATCTTCATGTTGACTTAAACTAAGTCAATATATGCTTCGCTACCTAACTTAACGATTATGTTTGGTCAAATCCTCGTCTTTTGGGTTCTGGCGAATGAAAAATTAAGGACTTGTGAATTGACCAGTCAGGTTGCAGTATTTGCCCGGGGTCATGTAACGAATTATTTCCAATATGCAAATGAAGCTGATAGGAAAAGGATAAGTGGTCGTTACAAGGACGGTCTATGGGGTCTACGCCTGTAGTCGTTACAAGGCGTGTGTGGTCTGTGCTTGTAGTCGTTACAAGGCGTGTGTGGTCTGTGCTTGTAGTCGTTACAAGGCGTGTGTGGTCTCCGCTTGTAGTCGTTACAAGGCGTGTGTGGTCTGTGCTTGTAGTCGTTACAAGGCGTGTGTGGTCTCCGCTTGTAGTCGTTACAAGGCGTGTGTGGTCTGTGCTTGTAGTCGTTACAAGGCGTGTGTGGTCTGCGCTTGTAGTCGTTACAAGGCGTGTGTGGTCTCCGCTTGTAGTCGTTACAAGGCGTGTGTGGTCTCCGCTTGTAGTCGTTACAAGGCGTGTGTGGTCTGTGCTTGTAGTCGTTACAAGGCGTGTGTGGTCTGTGCTTGTAGTCGTTACAAGGCGTGTGTGGTCTCCGCTTGTAGTCGTTACAAGGCGTGTGTGGTCTTTGCTTGTAGTCGTTACAAGGCGTGTGTGGTCTTTGCTTGTAGTCGTTACAAGGCGTGTGTGGTCTTTGCTTGTAGTGGTTACAAGGCGTGTGTGGTCTGTGCTTGTAGTCGTTACAAGGCATGTGTGATCTTCGATTGTAGCCGTTACACGGCATGTGTGGTCTGTGGTTGTAGTCGTTGCAAGGCATGTGTGCTCTGTACTTGTAGTCGTTACAAGGCATGTGTGATCTTCGATTGTAGCCGTTACAAGGCATGTGTGGTCTGTGCTTGTAGCCGTTACAAGGCATGTGTGGTCTGTGCTTGTAGTCGTTACAAGGCGTGTTTGGTCTACGCTTGTAGCCGTTACAAGGCATGTGTGGTCTGCGCTTGTAGTCGTTACAAGGCGTGTGTGGTCTCCGCTTGTAGTCGTTACAAGGCATGTGTGATCTTCGATTGTAGTCGTTACAAGGCGTGTGTGGTCTGTGCTTGTAGTCGTTACAAGGCGTGTGTGGTCTGTGCTTGTAGCCGTTACAAGGCATGTGTGGTCTGCGCTTGTAGTCGTTACAAGGCGTGTGTGGTCTGTGCTTGTAGTCGTTACAAGGCATGTGTGATCTTCGATTGTAGCCGTTACAAGGCATGTGTGGTTTGTGCTTGTAGTCGTTACAAGGCGTGTGTGGTCTGTGCTTGTAGCCGTTACAAGGCATGTGTGGTCTGCGCTTGTAGTCGTTACAAGGCATGTGTGGTCTGTGCTTGTAGTCGTTACAAGGCATGTGTTATCTTCGATTGTAGCCGTTTCAAGGCATGTGTGGTTTGTGCTTGTACTCATTACAAGGCGTGTGTGGTCTGTGCTTGTAGCCGTTACAAGGCATGTGTGGTCTGCGCTTGTAGTCGTTACAAGGCGTGTGTGGTCTGTGCTTGTAGTCGTTACAAGGCATGTGTGATCTTCGATTGTAGCCGTTACAAGGCATGTGTGGTTTGTGCTTGTACTCGTTACAAGGCATGTGTGATCTTCGATTGTAGCCGTTACAAGGCATGTGTGATCTGTGCTTGTAGACGTTTTGTTGAAATTTTGTCTTCTTTCAATTAACTGTCAATCTTTATGGTCGTGTGTAAGAGATTGATGTCAACTGAAAAAGTATGTTTCACGTTATTAAGGGCGTATACGTTGCACATTATTGTGTATATTTTCTGGAAAATAAGTATTCAGAAACCTTTTTTTATCCTTTTTTAACCATTAATGAACCTTTTTATTAAGAATTTTGGAACCCTTTTTTTTGGAGAAATTTGGCGTGGCAGTACTGTCTCAACCAGCCATATTACTTTTAAACCATTAGAAAGTAAACTGCAAAGCTGTCACTTGTGCATTCGATCCCGAAAAATGAATTTATAAATAAAAAATTATTTATAGTTTCTTTTTGTGAAGTAAATAATGTCAAAATGAGTATACAGAAATGTTAAGATTAGTCGACAGATTTGTGAGTGCCGTGTTTATTCAGCGTTTGGCCAGGCAATTCATGAGGAGGGCAGACCAACACAAGCTTGACTGTCCAGTAAAGACACCACATGGGTGAATATTCCAATGTGGGCCCACTGCTGTCTGTTCCCTGACTGTCGTTGGAAGCGACCAATCTGGTGTGGGGGCGGGGGGGGGGGGGTGGATGGGGATCTGTTCCGTGATTGTGGTAGGCGATGCCTAATCGGTGATCTCTTTCTTGCTTAGATCAACTCTTATTTTATTATTTCTTCGTTCTCTCTAATTTTTAGCCCTAAGTTTTACAGAAGCAGGGCTATAGGATCGTTGAAAGTATGAGCGTATGTGTGTGTGTACGCCTTTACGTTGAAAATCACATCTCCTCTTTGATTTTTAACCTGTATGTCTGGTAAATTTTGGGTGAAATTAGCGGACCTTAGTCTCTGCCTGGCTAGTAGTTTTCTGGCAGTTTACCAAAAAGTGGGGGAAATATTTGCGAAATTTTTGTTTGTTTGTAAAACCTAACTTATGCCAGGAAAATAGCCTTACCCTGTCTTGAAATAGTAAATAAAGGTAACAAACATTACTATCTGCCTGACTATCAATTTGTTTGGTAACCTGAATCCAACTGGCGATTTTTATAGTCCCCCGCCGCCGCGTAGCGCGAAGCGGGGGACTATAGGATTCAGGTCTGTCCGTCTGTCGGTCCGTCGACACTTTTCTGTCTGCGCTATATCTCCGTAATCACTGAAGCTATTCAACTGTTCAACACAATTGACCTATTCAGTGGGTGTTTGTCGTATTAAAACCCTGTGATTGCACGCCTGCGGGGGACTTAGTTTTACTGACATACCGTAATTACTCACCTATAAACCGCGGCTAATAGGTGAATTTTCCAAACAAAGAAGCTCGCTGCGGCTTATAGTTGAGGGCGGCTTATAGGTGAGGTTAAGCTACACGAACCAAATAACACATGCATGAGTCAAGCAATAAAACATGGAACCTCAGGTCATAGATAACATCAAACGATTAGCTTGCATCATCTCTGGCTCAACGTAAATCACCTAGCTTAAACTACACCTTAATGAAAAAATAATAATCTACACAACAGTCTCCAGTGTGTTATCGAGTCATTATAGGTACTCGAATCAGGGTGCGGCTTATAGGCGAGGGCGGCTTATAACTGAGGATGTTTTATATTTTTCATGAATTTCTGCGGCTTATAACCGAGGGCGGCTTATATATGAAGGCGACTTATAGGTGAATAATTACGGTACTTTTTTTTTTTTTTTTTTGGTAATTTGTGAAAAATTGTGGCAAATGTTGGCGAAAACAGTAGTTCTTATTTAAAACCTAACTGGTGTCAAGTGTGTGGCCTTGAAATTTTGGTTACAGGTAGCGGGCAGTGGTACCTACCTGGCTGTTGAAATTTGTCGTGATTCACCAAAATTTATCGGTAATTTTGGAGAAAAAAACAGTAAAATCTTAACTGACGCCAGTGGAATGGTCTTATTTTCTTGAAATTTAGTTAAAAATAAGCGGTCATTGGTACGTAATTCGGAAACCCGTATTTCATGCCAACATCTTAACTAACGTGGAGATATCCTCTTACCGTCTGAAAATTTTGAAGAATGGAAACGGACATCAGTATCTACCCGGCCATTTTTGTTGGTAATTTACCAAAACATTGGCAGAAATATTGGTGAAAACTCAGTTTCTATCTGACGCCAGGTGTATGTCCTTACTTGGCCAAAGGGGGGCCATTTGAAATGTTTCGGTTGCCAGTTTTCGAAGTGCTTCCACTCCCACAATTTTGATTGGATCGTCTTAAAATTTTGCGTAAGTATTTACTAGGAAAGCCTGTGTTGAAAAGTTACTTTATTTGCGATCCGCTGAAACTTTGCCAGATAGGGGATATTGTTAAATCTCTTTTTTTTTTGTTTTGTTTTGATTCACTTTAAAAAAGTTTTTTTTTCTTCCACAATTTTGATCGGACTGCGTTCAAATTTGGCATAAATGTTCACTAGGCTAGCCTCTCTAAAGTTATTTTTTGGCGTTCCGCCAAAAATTTGCTAAATGGGGGACATTTAAAACAAATTTAGAAGCCAATTTTCAACGGATTTCCTTCCAATTTTTGAACGCTACTTCCCCAGATGGTTCTCCTCTGAAAATATTTGTCGATATACCAAAAATTACCGAAGTGGGTGGGGGGGGGGGCATTTATAATTTTTTGGCAAACAGTTTTCATAATGCGTCTACTCCCATAATTTGGATTAGATTAGCTTTAATATTTGTACGAATGTTTACTGGATAGGCCTCCATTTTAAAATTGAGGGTGTAGAAACCGCTCGTTTCTAATTTTTTGTTCTATTTATTTAATTTTGAATGTAAGATAAAATTTATTTGAAACGTTTCCCAAAATGTGTTATTGCAAGTTGCTTGTGAATGGTTCACAGCATCCGCTTTTCTAAATATTTTATTCCTCTGAAGTTTAAATGCACAATTGAGCTATTGATTTTGAAAAAATTAGGGATCCCCCACCCGTCGCTCGTCCCCTCATTGGATATGCAGATAGGATCTTTGAACTGTTTTACCACTGCCTAATGGGTTCCCCAACAGCTACGTTTCCGGATTATGCTCCCGTGTTCCACAGATGTGTGGGGTGCGCTACTTGTGATTGGGCTACAGATTTCGCCTATCAAATACCGGATTCCATAGCGCCCCACCCCCCTTCATGTCCTGAAATAGCCGTACAGACAGGTATACGGCAGTTGCTCAGGATCCGCCAAGAACGAAAGGATAAAAAAGGGACAAATTCCGCGTTTAATAAACCCGACTGTAACCACGTGTATCGAGAATCGGGATAACTTTAAGATATTTTAGAAAGATGTAGAGAGAAGCCAAAATAGTTTTGGTAAGATTTGTATTGTTGTTTCTCTCCGTTTCGATTCACAGAATATTCACCCGCTTTGATGGTTTATAGTTTAAAAAAACAAAAACAAAAACAAAAAAACAAAAAAAAACAAAAAAAACAAAAAAAAAACTTCCCCTTTTTTAATTTTTTTTCACGCCTGCATCCTTCAGCGACTTTATTTTAAATGGCAGAAATTCGCTATTTCAGTACTTGTTTTTGTAATCAATATTCTGCCTAATCTTTAATGAATGGCAGATTCAAGTGACGTGCGAAGTATTGTGTTTATGTACTTTAAAGATCATGAGTGTGACGTTATGCAATTGTTTTTCGTGTGTAATATTTTTCGGAGAATTATAAATGTGTAGATAATGTTTTTTTTTTCAGTTACCGTTGATGTTCCGCTGATGTGTGCCAGTTTAGGGAAGCACCCAGTTGGATAACAAAATAAAGGTCTCCCAACGCGTCAACAAGCTATTTTCTTCGTCTGTCTTTCCCTCTCCGAAATCGACTTTCTAACAGAGGGCATTTAAAAAAGTTGAATAGTCAATTGTCAAAATGCCTCTTCTGCCACAATTTTGATCGGATTTCTTTTCTAAAGCTTTTTTCTCCCACAATTCTGATTGGATTGTCTTCAAATTTTGCGTAAATGTTCACTAGGCGGTCTTGTTTTGAAAATTTACTTCTCTTGCGATCTACCGAAAATTGGCTGAATGGAGAAAGGGGGGGGGGGGCACTTAAAAGGAAATTAGTTTACAGTTTTCAAAATGCTTCTTCTCTTACAATTATAACCGGATTCCTTTCAAATTTAGTGCGAATTTTCGAAAACCGGTTTTTCATTTATGACTACCACTTTTTGGCGACCACACAAGCCTTTTTGGCGAAAAACAAATTTGTATGGCAAAATCTGGACTGACGCAAGGCAATGAGCGTAATTGTCTTGAAATTTTTATGAACGAAAGCGGGCATTAGCAGTTCCCCTGTCTGTTACTTTTTGCGGTTCTCCAGAAATTGGCGGAAAAAAAACAAGTTTTTATTCAGATCTTAACTGACGCCAGGTACACATGCCTCTTGACATCTTTTCGTAAAATCTGAACTATCTTCAGGAAGATAGTCTTACTGTCTTGATATTTTAAGTGCGGGTAGCAAGCGTTAGACCTACCAAGTGAAACTTTTGGCGAAAATCTAAAACAAATTCAGTAAAATATTAGCTAACTGCTGGAAAATAGTCTTGAAATTTTACCTGTCCGTCTCGCCGTCCGTCCGTCATTCTGTGCGTCATAGATTGTGAACACCTTATTTCAAGGTCTGCCGGTCTGATTTCAGTCAAACATGGTTTGTAGCTTCTGCATGTAATGTTCCAGAGCAGATTAGGTTTTAGTGACCTTACGTCGTTGTTCAAGGTCACTGCGTGACTTTGACATTTTGCATGGGTTTTCCTATACCAAATAGTTTGTGAATACCATATCTCAAGTTTCACTGGACGGATTTCGATCAAATCTGGTAAGTAGGTTTTATATAAATTATTTTAGTGCCGATTATGCTTTGGTGACCTTGCGTCGTTGTTCAAGGACACTGCCGGACTGACACATTTTACATGGGTTTTCCATATCTCAAGTTTCACTAGGCTATTACCCTCTTAACTTCCCCACATTAGTTCCTGTAAGGCTCCCCTCCCCTGATACACACTGGGCTTTTTAGTTATTACCTGTTTGCCGATTTGCCGAAAATTGAAAGACATTTTGTGGATTTTTGTTGAACAGTCTCAAGTGACGCAGCTATGTTGCCTTACTGTTGCTACATATGACCTGAAGGTAGCGAGTGTAAACATTAATTTATGTCACCTTTTTATGATTCACCAAAAATTAACGAAGATATTGAAAAAAAACTTTCGATGAAATTTTAGGTGAAGATAGCAGGCACTAACACCATTCTTGCTGTAAGTTTTTGATGACACTCCAAAAAATAAGTAAAAATATTGACCAAAATCCAATTTTCTTAAAAAAGTTTCGCCTAGGAATTTACTGAGAACGTCTTAAAATCTTGTTTTCCCACTTGTTTCTTTGACAAGTGCGTCTCAACATCGCCTTCATTGTCGCTGAACGGGACGTTGAACACAAAACAGACCTGAAATGTAGCATAAAACTGTGCATCTAACTTCAAATAGCGCTGAAAATTTCTTCTCATCGAACTTAATTTGGTACGCCAAGTTCCACACCGAACGTGAAATTGTGAAAAAAAAGATCAGATGCCACAGTAATTATAAAAAGAAGGCAGTGTGCAGATTGTCACAGTTCAGGAAAAAACGTGAAAAGTCGGGTGCATAATTGTCCTCAATAATGAAATAATCCACTTTCCGCATCAGCAAGCACATGTGGCAGTTGTCCTGCTGTTATTATATGGAGGCTTCAGTTTATGAGTTGGTCCGTTTTCGAGACCGTGCTTCTAAAAAGGCAACGAACAACGGACTACATTAAGGTCGAATCCGGAGTTTATGTAGTCTGATTTTTTTCTACTTCAAGAGTACAAATTGTCGAATCGTGACCTGTGCGGTTTTACTAAACACCATCAACACCCTTTTTTAGCATTTCGACCACCAATATTTAACTTGGTGGTGTGAATCTTATTTTTTTTATTTGATATATATATATAAATATTTGTCATTATTGATCATAATTATTCACCCATTTAGTACCGCGTATAACCTCCATCCGTGAAAGCTACACATGCATTAACATTGCTTTACAATTCCGATACTAATGCATCGGGTATTTCCGACGTCAAACTAAATCCATGCTAGATTTTAAGGGGTCAAAGTTGAACCGAAAATAGTCGTGACAACAGTATGTCGCGGAATAGCCTACAAAAAATATCTGGTTTCATATTGCCGAAGAATTCATATTTGCAGAATATGGCGTTCAAATTAGAACCCACACTTAACTCATTTTAACGTGAATTCAGTTTGAATCGGATTCAGATGTTGTAGGAAGGTTCCCCAAGCTAGCCAACCATACAAGATTTGGCTCAAGAACGAGCAAATTAACCCGAAATTTCACCATATATATTCGTCACATCGGCGTTCTTTTTTTAACCCAACCGACTTTGTCGGACTGGGTGCATATGTTAAACTTTTTCTTTAAAATGCTATTCCTCCTACAGTTTTGCTCCAATCATTTTGATACTATGCAGGAATGTTTCTTGGGTGGCCCCCACCATGGCCATTACTTTGTTTGACGTTTGACGAAAAACTGACAAAATGGCCGCACTTTTTGTGGCCGTTTGACCCAGTTTTAAAATACTACTACTCCTACAGTTTTATACCAATCGTTTAGATGTTACACAGGGCTGCTTCCCAGGGGTTCACCTACCTGGGTACTATGATGATGATTATTATTATTATTTTTTTTTGCGGTTCGCCAAAAACTGCCGAAATGGCGGAACTTTGAAGTTTAGCAAAAGCTGGCATAAATGGTAGTAATTAACTGAATTGTCAAACCATTCATTTCTCTCAGTCTTTTTCAAATAGTTATAAAGTTTTTTAGGTGATTTTCCACCTGTACTTTGCTTTTTTTGCAAATGACAAAAAATGCCGAAATGGTGGAATTTTAAAAAATTTATAAAATTGTGTAAATGTCGGTAAAAACGTGAATCGTCAAAATCCAACCTCTCCAACATCCCTTTTCGGGTAGCTTCCAAATTCGAATTAAATGCATTTTACATAGTTCTTGAAGTGGTTTTTAACCCAAGCTACTTCTTTGTTTTTTCTTGATATTTTTTTTTCCATTGAATCTTTTCAATAGTATGCGTGAACGTTCGTAAGCTGCTCTCCATGTTTCTGGACGTGCTTATGTGTGTGTATGTGTGTGTGTGTGTTTTTTTTTTTTAGATTTCACCCGGGAAAACTCGTTTTTGTGAATTACAATTATGAAAAAGTTACGTTCAGAAACAAAGTTCTCCATTTTTTGGCCCAACACTGTTCGTTTCAGAGTTTTTCTCTCTTTAATTGTTTGGTAGCTGGGCTGGGTCATGTCCTTTGACATGATTGGTTCTTTTTTGTTGAAATACATAAATAGAATAGAATACTTTGGGAAATTCACCTTAAGGGTTGGGGAATCTCTAGAATAGACCCACTGCTGTGTATTCCGTTCTTGTCGTAAGAGGCGACCCAGGAGCGTGGGGGGGGGGGAGGGAAGGTGGGAACTGTGAAACCCACTGTTGTCTGTTCCGTTCATGTCGTGGGAGGCGACTAGTCGGAGTTTCTTTCTTTCTAGTCCTTCTTTCTTTTCCCCCCACCTCTTCTTTTAACAAGTGCGTCCCAATATATAGCCTTCGTAGTCGCTGAACGGGGCGTTAAACCATGAAACAAACAACATCGACAATGGTGACCTTCCAAACGATAACAAGATCTGTCTGTTGCGATTGCCTAGATGTGGCGGGAAGTAACTGTGAATAAATCCACAGCTCCATTCTTAACGTAATGGCTGTCAAACTGGATCAGTATGAAATCAGATGTTAATGTTCCTTAACTGTTCATTGACATCACTTTTCCAGATTATCTGTAAAATGGAAGATTGACTTTAAAAAAAATGGGGATGAGGGTGGGGGGGGGGGGGGGGGAGGAATGGGGAGAAGATTTACCAGCTCTCCTGGCTGCTGTCGTTTTCAGTACACCTGACAGAGCTGAATGGTTTGGAACTGAAAGAGACACAAAAATAGACCCAACAACAAGCTACAGATGTCGGAAAAAAGTGCCACCTTGATTTGTCCAGACTGTTGAAAACGTAAATGGCTGCAACTGAAATGTGTGCAAATATGTCAAAAGTGCAAGTGCAAGTAGCCATTGGAACTAGATTCTCACTTAAATACTTGACCCTGTCGCTCTGAAAATGAATGCTGCAGATAGAGTTTTATGTTTCAACACGTTGAAATTCACTTCACTGTAAAATCTGTGGTTTTAAATGAGCCATGGGGTCTAGGACAATCCCCCCCCCCCAGACAACTCCCCCCAGACAACTCCCCCCGGCAATTCCCCCAGAACAATTCCCCCCGTAGGACAATTCCCCCCCCCCCCAACTTAATTTTTATATTATATTTTACTTTGAATGCCAAAGTCTTTATTTTTAAAATACCTTAAAATCAAAAATGCAAAATTTTTCTATCTGGAACGAAAGTTTTTTCTGCCATTTAAAACCTGATGTTGTGGGCAATTCCACGCAAATAGTCAACAGTATGTCGGTTTTCGAAGTCGCGGACTGTTTGACGAATGCGTTGCGCAGAGTCGACGTACCAGTGACGTGGTAGCTCGGACAAGCGGCCACCCATAATTTGACCAGATGCACCGCGAACATTACGGCGGATCCGACCGATGTAACATGTAAAAACCGTTTTTGCTGGCACTGAGGCGGCCAACTTTAAGTTCATTGGTTTGGATAAGGCATGTAAATTGCAATTGCGACAATGTTGAAATGAAATGACAATTACCATCTCCACTTAGAAGATAAAAGGGCAACAATTTGTAAAAAAAAAAAAAAAAAAAAAAAAAAGAGAGAGAGAGAGAGAGAGAGAGAGAGAGAGAGAGAGAGAGAGAGAGAGAGAGATACAAAGAAAAGAAAAAAATAAGAAAAATAAAAACGAATGGGGGGGGGGATAGTCCTCGGGGGAATTTTCCTACGGGGGGAATTGTTCGGGGGGGGGGATTGTCGGGGGGAATTGACTGGGGGGAATTGTCCTGTTCCCGAGCCATGCATTCAGCGTATTTGTATGTTTAGAATGATCTAGAAATCTGTAATGAACCCGTTAAACGGTTACACTGGCGGAAAATATCCATTCTGAATCTAGGGGTCATCCTTGCTATAGTTGTTGTTCTTTTGTGGTTCCGCTGCAAATCGTGTTGAGATCAATAGCTCTCTACCGTTCGCTGAAAAAAAGTTTTTTGCCATCGTTACTGTTTTGAGCGTCGGTTGGTGTTAACGTTCTCAATCGCTTTCGCTTGTTGGTTGTCTAATGTTCCAAGTTTTTATTTTTTACGCTGCTCGTCCACTTCTGTGAGACACAAGCTACATGACCCTTTGTTTATCTGTGATCTCTGATCGGTGTTAGTTGTGAATGTCTCGTCTAGATTTGAGTCCTCTATCGATTTTTCTGATGCGTACGGAGATGTTGGAAGGTCAGTTATGACCTCACGCCGTTAGTCTGGTCTTGTAATTATAATGTTTGTAAAAGACTGCCTTCCTGATGTTGTACCTCTGCATAGACCTCACAGAGGCCTTCGACACAGTGAGTGGGGAAGGGCTATGGAGAGTAAGAGAGAGTGGTGGTTGCTCTGGCCCATTCGCAATCACCAATGCTGCGAAACAAGGCTGTGTCTCAGGTCCCACGCTTTTTCAATTTCTGTTGTCGTTAGTGCTCAAGCTTTCCATGACCTTGAAAATAGTGTGTTAATACAAGTGCGTTCTGATGACAGCGTTCCCAATGAAATAATCGACACTGATGCGTAATCTGCTCGTTGCCGTGTGGCTTGTCTGCTCACAGCCTTGGAAACATGCACGTCGTTACAGACTTGCTGATGCGTAACAAACTCGAATACCCTATCACCCTGTCGCATGTATCGGAGACATAAACCTGAACTTTGTGAAGAATTCTTGCTATCTTGGGACCATAAACTCATTTGATGGCAGCATTGATGTAGAGATAACCCAACATGTATTGAAAGCCAGTCAGCGTTTGGTGGACTATCACACAGGCTTAGGAGTAATTGCGTCCTCTTAAGACGAAGATAACGCCTTCGACACATGCGTCAACTGGACTCCTTCCACAGGAGATGTCTCCGCTGAATAACAATAATAAATAATAACTATAACCCCCCTGTGGGTTAGTGGAATCTTAAGAATAAACCCGCTGCCTTCTGTTCTGCACAAGCCATAGGAGGCGAACAGTCAGGTGGGGAAGGGGTGGAGGCGCTGCCTTCTGTTCTGTGCATGTCATAGGCGACCAGTCCGACAGCGCCCCATACACCATTCTGTCCTGTGCATGTCGTATGAGGCGGTTGATTGGAATGTTCTTTCTAGCTCGTCTTGTATAGTTCTTGATTCTTTCTTTTTTCCCACTTGTTCCTTTGAAAAGTGCGTCCCGATATGGTTATCCTAGCTGCTGAACGGGACGTTAAACACCAAACACCTAATGACGAACTGGCAGCAAAGAGAAAGCAGCCAATCTCATTTTCACGTCAGGGATCGGCGATTCTCACATTCCGAAGGCTACGTTCTATGGCCAACTGAAAGAGGGATATCATAGCAGCATGCGTGTCTTCGATATAAAGACACTCAAGTCCGATCTGAAGTGCCATATCGATACAAAGGACTGGGAACGTGAGACCAGGTCCAGGAGTGTGTGGAGACACATGTGCCAAGAAGCAGTGAAAAGCTTCGAACAAAGACGAACAGATGATCTGGCAGAAGGATAGAAGAGATGCTCCGAGCTGACTCCAACGACAGACGGCTACCAGTGCCAGACGTGCGGGAAGATGTGTGCAGCCGGAACAGGACTGAGAGACACACACACCACTCAGTGATTTTAACAGTATGGCCCGTAACCGAGCTGGAACTTGGTTTATAGGATGGTTTATAGTCAATTTCACCTGTCACCAGTTTACTATATGCGTAATCCTACCACTTCATAAGGCAAAGACAGTACACTTTCTTGTCAATCTGCGGCCATATCACCTCATGTACGGGCAAAGACCATGCATTTCCTTGTCACTCTGCGGTCATATCACCTTATGTACGAGCAAAGACCATGCATTTCCTTGTCAGTCTGCGGCCATATTCACCTCATGTACATGCAAAGACCATACATTTCCTTTTCAGTTTGCGGCCATAACACCCGATGTACGATCAGTGCTCTGAAGCATAAGTCACGTATCGTTCATCTAGCAGCCAACAATCTTTTGACGAGTCCCTCGCGGGTTTCAGAGATGATTTTTCAAACCATCCACGGCTTGGGGAACTCTCGCTTGGACGTGCTAAGCCGTGGATTGATTTCTCGTATTTTGCCAAGTACTGCCTGTAGAGTCTCGTTACTTTGCATGTAGAAGCATGCGTCCAGGTCAACTTTGCATGGGAACCTTGTTCTAATCTTTAAAATAGACCCACTGCTCTCTGTTCCGTGCAGTTCGAAGGAGGCGACTAATCACATTTCTTAACGCTTTAGTGGCTTGTTGAGAAACTTCGGAGCTCGAAGTTATCCCATAAAGCTTTCGTTAATAGCGATGTGGGTCTGACATAGAATTGAGTATAGTGCGGTAACTGAATTTGTTGTCCAACTTGATGCGCCAGAATGCACTTATGGCATCAAGAATAGTGAACACTGCTGCACGGAGAATTACTAATGCAGCTTTATTTAGTTTTGACATATCCCCTCTGTGGATTGGGTGAATCTTACGAATAGACCTGTAAGGGAAACCCGGCTAGGTTTCAAGTAATGTGGCAGGACGTTTAACGTTTTTTTTTTTTTTTGGCCTGTCTTTTTTTTTCTAGTGTACACAAGAAAGAACACAGCTTCTAGTTCATTTTATTTATTTAGCAACAGCATTCGTCTTCACACACGCGACAACAACTCATAACCCGAACGACTGACTCTCCCAAAAAAGGGGGTGGAGATACGATCGAGAACGTCATGAAAAGCAATAACAAAAAACATGCGCTACTGTGGCCCTTCTGTTCTAACGACAGAGGGCTCTAAGACACGGGTGAAGATCTGGCACCTTCAACTCCATGCAAGTGTAGCGATTCTCTGCCAACACAGAAACAGATAAACCGACATATTAATATCAATTTTTTTACGTAAAATAATGTCACTTACTCTACATTACAATAGTTATTCCTTGGAACTTATAAATGCGATAATAATATCCATATATCTACAAATAAAGGTACTCCTGATTGCTTGGAAACACCCTAAAAATAACACTACTCTAACCCCTTTTCTAATTACTGACGTTAATCCCTAACATCACGCAATACTCCGGTTTTATAATTCTGATCTCGTGCTAATCTTCTAAACGCACCGAACTATGCTCGCACTGCTCTTCTGACTTCTTTTCTACTTTGCTAATCTGCTTAAGCGCTATTGCAATCACTCTTCGCTCTTCTAGGCTTTACGAGATGTGTGCTGCCTTTTACTTTTCAGCGAGTGTTTATAGCACAACTTCAGAGATCACGTGACTTCTTTTTCTGGCTACTCTGATTGGTCAATTTTCGCTCCTGTTTGAGGACCAACTTTTTATTTTTACATTTTATACTCATTTCTAGGGGGCGAAAGGTTTAGGCGAGGTAAAACTAAACAACACTCCAATAGAAAATGAATCATCACTTTAACTTAGCAAAGGGACCACCAATTATTGAATTATCGCTTAAAGAAAAGGTGACACCAATATAAAAGCCTTTTCTCCCGCTTTGTAACAAGGGTCTTATAAACACATCAAACTGATAATGAACACGTAAATAACACCGCAAGACATTAGAGCAATATAAAACTGAACGTATGACATGTATGAAACCCATGCATTTGTTTTTAACATTAAACACGACACGATTGAAAAACATAAAATGGTGAAGTCAAAAACTACTTAACCGACGCGTAAATAAGCTGAAACCAGTTTAAACATAACACTGGCCTAAGACAAACTATGTTTTGCACAATTGTATAACATTTATGTTAAATACAGCTTAAATATTTGAAGTTGAAAAACACCCAAACTGGAATGGAGCGAAACTGCACTGCCAACCACGTGACCACAATAAAGGCGCACCTGTGATTGGTCAACTTTCGCTCCCTTAGAAAATTTCGCTCCTTTCTGACACAGAAACGCCAGAAAGAAGCGAACACTTTATACACATAGAACTCAGTGTTAATTTAAGATTTAACAGTTACAATACCTGTGCGACATACGGACAAAGCCCTCAACATATACACGCGATAAGCGGTTGACTTTGATTATAGAAACAAAGTGAATATGACAAGAAAGGCAGTACTACTTTCATTTTTTGCTGCCGACTATTCTGAACGAGAAAAAGATTTATGTTATGTGAATTTCTTCCAAACAGCACAGGAATTCTGTACCAACTTTTTTAATCTAGCCCAACGGGTAAATACGTTTCAACAACGTCAAACCAAAACCATAACGTTCACAACAAATCAAACTTTTCCAAACGCCGAGAGGCGTTTACAGACCCACTGCTCTCTTTTCCGTGCATATCGCATTTTTTCTGTCTCGTTTACTGGTATGTAGCTTCTATATGTAATGTTCTAGAGCTGATTTTTGGTGACCTTGCGTCGTTGTTCAAGGTCACTATGGGACTTCGAAATTCCGCATGGGGTTGTCCATACCGAGTTTTTATGACTGCTTCATGTGGGATGCCTAATATGTTAATTGTTTTTCTGTTACTTGAAAAATATATCTAGACAATTGCTCTTCTAGGAATCCCTTTTCCCCAAATCATACGGCAGCTCGGCCGAGTCATCTGAGTTCCATCGGACACATTTCTAGTTTCCTATTTTTCCCACTAGTTTCTTCAGCAGGCGCGTCCCAACAAAGCCTTCCAAGTCGCTGAATGGGGCGTTAAGCAGTAGGCAAACAAATAATCCAGTATAACGGTCTTGTGGCAAATGCCAGGGATGATGCTTTTCTGGTTCTTACCGGTTTTCCGGGTTTTTTTTTTCATTGAATTTTCCGGCTTTTTCTCGCATCCCTGAAACTCGCTTAATAACGTTTTGTTGCATCAGAAATAAAATCAGCTGACTGAAGTCCTCAAGACACTGCTCATTGCTGCGCGTCTGCTGTTTGGCTGAAAGATTTGAAGAAATGTGCAAAATTCCGAAGTTTCGGAAACTGAGCTGTTTTGAGATATCATCAAAAAGGAATATGGGTAGTTTACAGCGGATCACAGTTTTTTTTCTGTAGACCCCTCTCCCCAACCCCTGCAACAAGTTAGGCATTTACAAAACTATTTCCTTTTTGTTAGCCCATAGCCATGGCAAACAAGTTATTTTCAAAGGCCAGGCCATGGGCTATCTCGACGAAAATGTAAAAGCACTGCAGTGAAAAACTAAGGCAGAAACATTTTAATTATTGAATCTTGAAATTTTAAGAAACTCAAGGAGAAGCATTTTGAGGGAAGTTTCTCTTAAAAAGATAAGACTAAATGATCTTCATAAAAAGCATTTTCAGGGATTCACTTCAGAAACTTTCATCCTAACTGTGAAAGCAATCCGTTTAACACTGAGACGAGAAGCTCCCCCCCCCCCCCTCACTCTCCTTGGGAAACGTCCTACATTTGAAAGCAATCTGTTCAGAAGTGTGGGAAAAATATTTTGAAGTAACGCCCCCCCCCCCTCTTATCATATCGGTAGAGTGGATATCCATTGTTAAAACTTTTACTTAAAATGCTTTCTCTCCCTCAGTTTTGATCGGATTCCTTTCACATTTTGTGTGAATATTTTCTAGGCAGGCTTCTCTTGAAAAATTACTTTCCTTGGCAATCTGCCAAAAATTGGCCAAATAGGAGCCATTTAATTTTTTTGGTTGCCAATTTTCAGAATGCTTCTCCCACAGTTTTGATCCGAATGTCTAAAAATTTTGCGTGAACGTTAACTAGAAACTCTGGTCTTGAAAAAATACTTTTTTGGGCAATCCGCCAAAATTGACTAAATTGGGGGCATTTTTTTTATTTATTGGTAGCCAATTTTGAAAACCCTTCTTCACCAATAAATTCGAATTTCCTTTCACTTCAGACTGATTATGTCTCCCTGGGTGTTCACTCTTGAAAATTGAGTCCGCCAAAAATTGGCTAAATGGAAGGGGGAGGGGGGCAGTTTAAAATTTTTTCGTAGACAATTTTCCAAAGCAGGGATCATTTTGACAGGGGCCATGGCCCCCAGTTTCTGATATTTACATGCATCCCCCCAAGGGAGACATATATAGTATTTGGTGTGTCCGTCCGTCCGTCTGTCTGTCCGTGCGTCCGTCTGTCCGCAGTGAGTAAAATTACTTAGTCGATTTTTCTCAAAACATACATACGTATTGGGGTACATATCTAAATGATGCCCGTGTTATTTTTTTTCGTTCCTTCAAAAATTCTATTTTTGGCAAATTTTTGAACATGGGGGGTATTTTCGTGCATTTTTATTCACTTTGGCAGGCTAAATCTCCAAAACAGTTTGTTGGATAAGGCAGAGGTTTTGGCTTCCACAATTCTGATCGGATTAATCCGATCAGAATTGTGGAAGCAAAAAACCTCTGCAGGGATATTTCTGGTACCTTCAATTTTTGCATAAATATTCACTAGCCTGCCCTTTGTTACTCTGTTGGCGATGCACCAAGAAATGGTGGGGGGGGGGGGGCACTTTTCAAAGCGCTTCTTCTTTAATTTATTTATTCCCCACAGGGAATACATGCGCTCGATCGCGTGTCTGTCGGTCGGTCTGTCATCAAGAACTTGTTAACCCGATAACTGAAAAACTCCTGCATGGATTTTCATGAATCTTGGTATGTAGAGTCTATGGGAACAAACACAGATCGGTATTCTAAATGGGCCAGGTTCGTCCAAGGAAAATGGATCAGCTGGACTTGGAAAATTTCTGCTCTTGATTGACTATTGATGGCCGTGTTAAACCGATGGGGGCCTGTGAGGAATATGAGGGCTTGCACACTGCTCTAGTTTTGATCCGGTGGCCTTCAAATTTAGGAAAAATGTTCACTAGGTCCTCATTTGAAAAGTTAATTGATTGTTGATCGGCTAAAAATTGGCTAAATGGGGAGGGGGAGGTATTTAAAGAAATATTCAGTCGCCATTTTTTCAAAATGCGTCTTCTTCCACAATTTTTAACAAGTGTCTTTACATTTTTGAGCGATTGTTATCTAGACTGTTCTCTGTTGAAAAATTAGTGTTTTTTAGTCCCCCGCCGCCGCGTAGCACTGGGCGGGGGACTATAGCATTCGGGTCCGTCCGTCCTTCTGTCTGGCGACACTTGGAAGCACAAATTTGTGCACGCGATATCTCAGCCGCTATTCAACCCCAGCTTTTGACTGTTGCTGCTGTGAAAATATATATATTGACGTTGTGCGACGTCGCATTATTTTTCGATTCGACCAAATAATGACGAAATGGCGACTTGTTGAAAATAGGCCATGTTTTAGTATTTCTGTTCCTTCAGTGCAACTTTGTGCAGGCGATATCTCAACCGCTATTCAACCCTGGCAACTTTGTGCACGCGATATATCAGCCTGGCTTTTGATTTTTGATACAGTGAAAATATAGATATTGAAGTTGTGCGACGTCGCATTATTTTTCGATTCGACCAAATAATGACGAAATGGCGACTTGTTGAAAATAGGCCATGTTTTAGTATTTCTCTTCCTTGAGTGCAACTTTGTGCAGGCGATATCTCAGCCGCTATTCAACCCTGGCTTTTTATTTTTTACAGTGAAAATATATCTATTGAAGTTGTGCGACGTCGCATTATTTTTCGATTCGACCATAGTTCGTGGCGGGGAACATTCATCAGTTTCACTGATAACTTGCTTTTTTTTGTCGATCCATCAAAATTGGCCAAATGGGGGCATTTATAATTTTCTGGTTGTCAGCTTCAGTTTTCAAAATGCTTCCACGCATTCAAGTTTGGGCCGGATTCCTTTCAAACTTTGTACGAATGTTTACTGGGAAGGTCTGTCTTTAAATTGGCCACTAGAGGGCATTTTTTATTTCTTTCATAGCCAGTTTTCCAAAGGTTTTTGCTTCCACAATTTTGATCAAATTGCCTAAATAGTCACTGGGCGGTCCTCTTTTGAAAATATACTTTTCTGGCGATCCGCCCAAACTTGGCTCATGGGGGTTGTGGGGGGATTGGTATTATTAAAAAATATTTAGCAGCCAGTTTTCAAAATGGTTCTTCTCCCATATATTTGATCAGGTTTCTTTCCAATTTTGAGCAATTGTTCCCTAGAAAGTTGCTTTCGTTGATCGGCCCAAAATTGGCAAAATGGTGGCATTTATAAGTTTTTGGTTAGCTATTTTCAAAATGCTTCTGTTCCCACAATTTGAATGAGATTAGCTTAAAATTTATAGGAATGTTTACTAGCTTTTGGCGATGCACCAAAAATTGGACAAATGTTGGGGGGGGGGGGGGGGTTGATATTTTTTTGTAATTTTTGGGAAGCCAAGGTTTTTTCTTCTAAAATTTTGATCGAATTGCCTTCAAATTTTGGATAAATGTTCGATTGGCATTCCTCTATTGAAAGTTCCTTGTTTGGGCATCGACTAAAACTTGGCTAAATGGGGGCATTTAATAAAAGTTATTATTCAAAATGGTTCTTCTCGCACAGTTTCACAGGACTCTTGAAATTTTGTAAGAATGTTCCTTGGATGTTTCTGTTTCGAAACATTACTTTTTATGTCGATCTCCAAAAATTAGCCTATTTGCAGTATTTTAAATCTTTTTGTTTTCCAAAATAAATTGTCTGCTGCAGTTTGATTGGATTTATTGCTCGTCATGTGATGGTTTCTTTAAAAAATGTGGACCTCCAAAAATTGGCCTCATGCCAAAGTTTGAATGTTTTGGGGATCGAGTTTTTCAAAATATTTCTTCTGCAAGTAATTGTAGTTAGATTGCTTTCATTTTTAATCTTAGTCCAATGTTAGGGCTCCTTGAAATTTACTTTTCCGAGATCCGTGACTGATTAGGAAAATACCGGCCTTTGCAAAATTTTCAGTGATCTGTTTTTAAAATATGACTACCACTTTTTAGCAAACATGCAAGCCTGTTGATACTTGATTTTCCACAGATCGCGGCTGGTCACAATGTCCCCGGACATTGTTGTTTCACTCTTTTCACTCACGGGTCACCCCTCCCTCCCGTGGGTTGGGGCAGTTCTAAGAATAGACCACTGCTGTCTGTTCGGCGAATGTCGTAGGCGGCGTCCAGTCTGTTGGTTGGGGGTGAGAGGGGGGAGGGGTGGGGACCGACTGCTGTGTTCCTCGCATGTCGTAGAAGGCGTCCAGTCAGGTGGGTTGCGAGGGCGGGGGGTGACTACTGATGTCTGTTAACAGGGTTAATAGCGATCCTTGAAATCATGGAAAATCCTAGAATTCGGCCAAATCATTCAAGGATCATGGAAAATCCTGGAATCTGACAAAAAAATCCTTGAAAATCCTGGAATTCGGAATTCGCAATTTTTTACTTTTTTTCTAATTTATTAAATATACCTTTTTTCCTGCGTGTGTGATTTAAAAATATAATATACACATAGATAATCGAATTTTTTCGCTATGAACCTTGGTTAAGCACATGTCGTACATGTCTTTTGTTTCTTTTTCTCTTTGTTCATTCTTAGGGCCGTTTAGGGCATAAAGTTCACGGGGACCAGTAGGGGAGAAACGGGGGTTTGAAAACAGGAAGTGACGTCATAGTGACGTCACGTGGTGTTTTCAAACCCCCACGGGGGTTTGAAAACAGTGACGTCATATTGACGTCACTGTGGGGAAAACCCGATCGATAAATTTCAGAGTGCACTCGTACAGAGTGTGGGGGAAAACCGATCGATAAATTTTAGAGTGCACTCGTTCAGAGCGTCGGAACGATCAATAAATTTGAGAAGGAATGGGATTTTCAGCAGGATAAAAGTGTGGCTCCGAAAACAGGAAGTGACGTCAAAATGACATCACGAGGTGTTTTCGGAGCCCCATGGGGCTCCGAAAACAGTGACGTGATTGTTTTCGAATTCGCATGGGTATTTTGAAACAGGTAATCGAAAGAACGCGCGCCCGTTCAATGACGTCATGATGACGTCATCATGACGTTATAATGACGTCATCATGATGACGTTATAATGACGTCATCATGACGTTATAATGACGTCATCATCATGACGTTATAATGACGTCATAATGACGTCATCATGACGTTATAATGACGTCATCATCATGACGTTATAATGACGTCATCATGACGTTATCATGACGTTATCATGACGTCATCATGATGTTATGGCATATTAAGACAGTTCTAAGCAGGATAACCCTAAGTCGCCTGTCAATCATCATGACGTCATTAGTCACGTGACCTGTCAATCATCATTGGTCACATGACCTGTCAATCATGTGTGATGTGATTCCAACCGCATATGAGGAATATTTTCCTGCTGATTAACCTTCTGGCCTGAATGGCTCAGTTGGTAGAGCAGAGGACCCGTAAGCGGACCCATGATCTGAAGGTCGGTGGATCGAACCCACCCTCGGGCATCACTTTCATATCATGGGTCCTCAATCTTAGAAGACCCCCCCCCCGGGTCCTCAATCTTAGAAGAGCCCCCCCCCCCAGGATCAAGACATGACATGAATCGAACCCCCCCCCCAGGATCAACACATGACATGAATCGGACCCCCCCCCCCAGGACCAGGACATGACACGAATTGACCCCCCCCCCAGGACCAAGACATGACATGAATCGGACCCCCCCCCAGGACCAAGACATGACATGTATCGGACCCCCCCCCCCCGGACCAAGACATGGCATGTATCGGACATAGTCATATAGCTATATGACTATGTAATTGCTATGTGAACATAATTAGTTTCAAGTATGTATGTCATTATCAGATCGTTCAACAGTCAAGCCGCGATAGCTCACTTGGCAGAGCAAACGGCTAGCAACCTGAGAGTCCCGGGATCGATACCACATCGGGGCAAACTTTTTTTTGGTTTTTTGTTCACTTTTATGACTCTGTGACATTATGTGACAACATGTGACTGTGACATCATGTGACTCTGTGACATTATGTGACTGTGACTGTTTTTTTTTTTAAACATAATGGCTATATTTCTATGTCTATTTTCACTATTATTATGATAATATTTAATTAGTCATATTTCAATGGTTCTAACCACACAGCATAGGAATAAGTACATGTGTACAGAGTGTGGGGAAACCGATCAATAAATTTTAGAGTGCACTCGTTCAGAGTGTGGAGGAAACCGATCGATAAAATTTCAGAGTGCACTCGTTCAGACCGTGGGAACGATCGATAAATTTGAAAACATCAAAGGCCTAGACCGTGGGAACGATCGATAAATTTGAAAACATCAAAGGCCTAGACCGTGGGAACGATCAATAAATTTCAGAGTGCACTAATTCAGAGCGTGGGATCGATCAATAAATTTGAGAAGGAATGGGATTTTCCACAACTCTATGTTTTATGTTATAGTAGTTGGAAAATGACACTTCTAAAGCACATTTAACAAATGTAGGTTTTTATAACATATAATATATAAAATAAGTTTGAACATTTTAGCATGCTACTTATTTAAATGTTCTAAAGTGTTAGTAGTGGAAAAATGGTGGTTCTAGACCAACTTTAACAAATTTAGTTTTTAACACCATATGATATATAAAATAAGTTTGAACATTTTAGCATGCTACTTATTTGAATATTCTAAAGTCATAGTAGTGGAAAAATGATGGTTCTAGACCAACTTTAACAAATTTTGTTTTTTGACAAAATATGATGTATAAAATAAGTTTGAACATTTTACCATGGTGTAGTAGGGTAAAAATAAGGGTTCTAGACCAACTTGAACAAATTTTTGTTTTTTTTGACAACATATGATGTATAAAATAAGTTTGAACATTTTACCATTGTGTAGTAAGGTCAAAATCAGGGTTCTAAACCAACTTTAACAAATTTAGTTTTTTACACGTTTCAGACGATTCTACCACTTGGTTGGTTGGTTGATTGTTGGAAAATGGGAAGTGAAAATGTGGATAGTTATGTAGGAAAACTGCGCCCATTTTAAAGACGTGTTCGAATGGCAAGCCCATTTTAAAGACGTGTTCGAATGGCAAGCCCATTCAAAACAATTGTTCGAATAATTTTTGAAAGATATTACGTCGTAGTATTGTTCAACAAATTGTTCAACATGCTCAACAAGTTCAACATGTTCAACAAGTTCAACATGTTCAACAAGTTGTTCAACATGTTCAACATGTTGTTGTTCAACATGTTGTTCAACATGTTAAACATGTTGTATATAAAGCTATGTTTAAAGACTTTCTCATCATTTGAATAGTGTAGGTTGAACCGAAAGGATGTATACATGCAACATTTGTTCGAAATCTTACAATTGGCCGCAAAGTCTTAAAAGACACTTAAAGGTTGCTCACGCTTCAGAAGTGGATGAAGAATCGGATATGGAAAACCCTGTAAAACTACTTTTCACGGAAACTTTAGATGAGTCTTCTATGGAAAGTCAAAGCGTCAACATAGCTGAAAAGAATGCACATGCTTGTACAGAATGTGGTGCATTGTACAACAGCGAAGAAGCTTTGCTCAAACATATGGAGCAGTGTGGTGAGGATGCTGATGACAGGAGTTCTGAAAGTGAGTCAGAAACAGACTCTGAAAGTGAGTCAGAAATAGACTCTGTTTGGCATGATATGGTTCAAGACGTCTACGATGACTATGATAACATATTTCAAGAAAAGGTTTCAGAATATGAAGAACAAGGACTTGAAGATGCGCGTGAAATAGCAAGTTATGACCTTCGACCCATTTATAAGCATGGACTAAAACAACTGTTTATGAGACTGTTCAACTATACCCAGCGTCTACAACAAAGCAAACATTATCAAAAGATTTTAGAGGACTTTAATTACTTTGTTGATGAAAAACATTATAAGTATTCAAAGGCATTAAAGGCGGCTATAAGGAAAAACAATGCATTCTTTGAAGAGCTACTAGATATGGAGGAGGAGGAGGATGGTAGCAGTGACAACAAAAGTGGCATGGACAGTGAACAGAGTGAAACAGATGCAGAAAAATAGACTTATTTGACTAAACTTTATAGTAAAGACTTTATAAATGTTGTAATATTTTATTAACTTAAGCGTTGTGTAATATATGTCTTGCTTTGCAACATATAAAGTCGTAAGGTTCCTGACACGGTTTTAATTGACCCGTAAACCATATATCATATATTGGGTATTATAGTTAATTTTGTATTATTATGTATTATATTCAAGAATTGTATTATTACGTATTATATTCAAGTATTGTTTTATTATGTATTATATCCAAGTATTGTTTTATTATGTATTATATCCAAGTATTGTATGAGAAAAATAAAAAGTTGAAAAGCATCATATGTGTTTTTATTGAACATTACAAATATGTACAATTATGATAAAAACAAAACTATTTCAAATACATATTATGTTAATACATGTGCAGAAGAACTTAACTTAAAATTTTATAACAACTGACTTCACATGAACATAGATAAAGTTAATTTCATAGTCTACATATGAAGACAATTTAATTTGAACTACATATCAAATGTACATGCCCATATGAGTCAAAGCTAAGTTCTTGTCAAGCTTCAAAACCGTCGGTCCAATCTTCTGCACTGTGATGAAATCACAGCATCCACTAAGCTCGTCATGCTGTTAAAACTGTATACAGTCATCTCGCTGTCTACTCAACCATCTTCTGACAGTCACTGCATTTATACAGATCCATTTTCTGAAGCATGAGATCCACTGACGTCATTTGCTTCTTCAACATGTGCCAGTCTTTCAATGACAACAAAATTCCCTTCTTGGTAGGATATAATCTCCCAGATGCATGATTCGTAATATATTTACGAATGTTAACCATCACTTTCTGTTGATAATTCACCAATTTAATGTATGTTTCTCCATTAATGGGTATCATAACCGGTGAATCGTCTACACGCATCTTCTTCATAGTGGTATCAGCTTTACGCTCCGGTTCTCGCTTCACATTAGGCTCTGTCGTATTTTTTCGCATTTTACACGGCGGCGTCATAGCTGGTAACTCATCTCTTTTTATCTTTCTAAGATGTGGTCGCTTTTGACGCTGCTGACGTGACTTCGCCTTAGACTTTACCATGGGCATTGCCTTAGACTTTGCTGTAGGTATTGTCTCAGGCTTTGCTATAAAATTTTCTGCAGGCATTGCCATAGATGGTAGTTGTTGTTCACTCACTGCAGACATGTTCACTCTTCAGTATCTTGATACAGAATGTGCGTTATGTCTGAGGGTAGGTACCTTTTATGCTCTATAGGGAGCTGCCACACTCGAGGTTGGACACACTATGTCCTAAAATGTTTAGAAATAATTTTACCATATGCGACTTTGCAGCCAATTGTAAGATTTCGAACAAATGTTGCATGTATACATCCTTTCGGTTCAACCTACACTATTCAAATGATGAGAAAGTCTTTAAACATAGCTCTATATACAACTTGTTGAACATGTTGAACAACATGTTGAACAACAACATGTTGAACATGTTGAACAACTTGTTGAACATGTTGAACAAGTTGAACATGTTGAACTTGTTGAACATGTTGAACTTGTTGAACATGTTGAACATGTTGAACAACTTGTTGAACATGTTGAACAAGTTGAACATGTTGAACATGTTGAACATGTTGAACTTGTTGAACATGTTGAACATGTTGAACAACTTGTTGAACATGTTGAACATGTTGAACTACGACGTAATATCTTTCAAAAATTATTCGAACACGTGTTTTGAATGGGCTTGCCATTCGAACACGTCTTTAAAATGGGCTTGCCATTCGAACACGTCTTTAAAATGGGCTTGCCATTCGAACACGTCTTTTGAATGGGCGCAGTTTTCCTACATAACTATCCACATTTTCACTTCCCATTTTCCAACAATCAACCAACCAACCAAGTGGTAGAATCGCCTGAAACGTGTAAAAAACTAAATTTGTTCAAGTTGGTCTAGAACCCTTATTTTTACCCTACTACACCATGGTAAAATGTTCAAACTTATTTTATACATCATATTTTGTCAAAAAACAAAATTTGTTAAAATTGGTCTAGAACCACAATTTTTCCACTACTATGACTTTAGAACATTCAAATAAGTAGCATGCTAAAATGTTCAAACTTATTTTATATATCATATGGTGTTAAAAACTAAATTTGTTAAAGTTGGTCTAGAACCACCATTTTTCCACTACTATAACTTTAGAACATTTAAATAAGTAGCATACTAAAATGTTCAAACTTATTTTATATATTATATGTTATAAAAACCTACATTTGTTAAATGTGCTTTAGAAGTGTCATTTTCCAACTACTATAACATAAAACATAGAGTTGTGGAAAATCCCATTCCTTCTCAAATTTATTGATCGTTCCCACGCTCTGAATTAGTGCACTCTGAAATTTATTGATCGTTCCCACGGTCTAGGCCTTTGATGTTTTCAAATTTATCGATCGTTCCCACGGTCTAGGCCTTTGATGTTTTCAAATTTATCGATCGTTCCCACGGTCTGAACGAGTGCACTCTGAAATTTTATCGATCGGTTTCCTCCACACTCTGAACGAGTGCACTCTAAAATTTATTGATCGGTTTCCCCACACTCTGTACACATGTACTTATTCCTATGCTGTGTGGTTAGAACCATTGAAATATGACTAATTAAATATTATCATAATAATAGTGAAAATAGACATAGAAATATAGCCATTATGTTTAAAAAAAAAAAAACAGTCACAGTCACATAATGTCACAGAGTCACATGATGTCACAGTCACATGTTGTCACATAATGTCACAGAGTCATAAAAGTGAACAAAAAACCAAAAAAAAGTTTGCCCCGATGTGGTATCGATCCCGGGACTCTCAGGTTGCTAGCCGTTTGCTCTGCCAAGTGAGCTATCGCGGCTTGACTGTTGAACGATCTGATAATGACATACATACTTGAAACTAATTATGTTCACATAGCAATTACATAGTCATATAGCTATATGACTATGTCCGATTCATGTCATGTCTTGGTCCTGGAGGGGGGGGGGTCAATTCATGTCATGTCCTGGTCCTGGGGGGGGGGTCCGATTCATGTCATGTGTTGATCCTGGGGGGCGGGGGGTTCGATTCATGTCATGTCTTGATCCTGGGGGGGGGGGTCTTCTAAGATTGAGGACCCGGGGGGGGGGTCTTCTAAGATTGAGGACCCATGATATGAAAGTGATGCCCGAGGGTGGGTTCGATCCACCGACCTTCAGATCATGGGTCCGCTTACGGGTCCTCTGCTCTACCAACTGAGCCATTCAGGCCAGAAGGTTAATCAGCAGGAAAATATTCCTCATATGCGGTTGGAATCACATCACACATGATTGACAGGTCATGTGACCAATGATGATTGACAGGTCACGTGACTAATGACGTCATGATGATTGACAGGCGACTTAGGGTTATCCTGCTTAGAACTGTCTTAATATGCCATAACATCATGATGACGTCATGATAACGTCATGATAACGTCATGATGACGTCATTATAACGTCATGATGATGACGTCATTATAACGTCATGATGACGTCATTATGACGTCATTATAACTGTTAGGGTATGCAAAAGTGATTTCCTGAGTATGCATGTGTTATTGTCGCGTCTTGTGTGAATGTGTTGTGTTATGGGTGTGCTGAGGGCGTTTGTGATTCATTTTGTTCTTTACTGTGTTTGTTGTGGGAGAGGATGCGTCCGCTGCGTGGAAATGGAGAAAAGCGCCCGTTGGTGCTAGTTTCAAGTTTGTTTGAAATCCTTGGTTAGATTTCGCGCCATTTAAAAATTTACTTATATACCAAGTATATCGGGTATCTTCACAAGTCGGTGACGAAATTTAAAGTTTCACATGGCATTAAGTAGAACGCGTCGCGATTGTGCATATGGCAATATTTTTGTGTTCGGAACTTTTCATTTTGTCGTGTTTTGAGACGAGGGAAATTTTTGTGCTACCTAGCACAAACTTTTCATGTAGTTTTCAAGTATTTAAAAACTCCATAGGTTGGAACCAATAGTGCCACTTTATAAAGGACTTCGTGATCGATTTGAAAATATCAGTTTTTGGTCGCTACGTTGCTTTTAAGATATGTTTTTGGGCAGCTACTTTTTCATTGGTCCTTAGTTTAGGCGCGAAGCTCTTTGATTGGATGCATTTTCAATTAGCGGCGGCTGCTCTGCCAGCAACTATATAAGGAACGCGCTCGCTGCGCCATCAGCAGTCGATTTTGAGAAAGCATAGAGGATACACGTCAGGTGTGTGTCCAAGTGGTGCACAGGGTGTTGGTGCACGTGGTGCTGGTGCACTGGGAATTGTTAATTTGGAAAAATATAAAGTAAGGAAAATAAAAACAGATGTTCACGAGACGGATTAGTTTGCTTTCGCAATAGTTGGACTTGGATAAAAAAAAAACGGAATCTTAGAAATCGTAAGATAATATAATCAGTCTTGTGTCTGTTCGTCGCTACACTTCCTGTTGAAAGTCAAAGACGCACAACGCTGGGATCCGAAGATTACAAACACCTAACAATAACGTCATGATGATGACGTCATTATAACGTCATGATGACGTCATTATAACGTCATGATGATGACGTCATTACAACGTCATGATGACGTCATCATGACGTCATTGAACGGGCGCGCGTTCTTTCGATTACCTGTTTCAAAATACCCATGCGAATTCGAAAACAATCACGTCACTGTTTTCGGAGCCCCATGGGGCTCCGAAAACACCTCGTGATGTCATTTTGACGTCACTTCCTGTTTTCGGAGCCACACTTTTATCCTGCTGAAAATCCCATTCCTTCTCAAATTTATTGATCGTTCCGACGCTCTGAACGAGTGCACTCTAAAATTTATCGATCGGTTTTCCCCCACACTCTGTACGAGTGCACTCTGAAATTTATCGATCGGGTTTTCCCCACAGTGACGTCAATATGACGTCACTGTTTTCAAACCCCCGTGGGGGTTTGAAAACACCACGTGACGTCACTATGACGTCACTTCCTGTTTTCAAACCCCCGTTTCTCCCCTACTGGGACCCCTGATAGTCGGATCGGGACCCCTGGATATTGACCCTGGGATCCCGCGGGACCCCAGAAAAAAGACGTTCTCTTGCAAGTTACCTGTGTCACAGTGCAGACTAACTTATATGACAGCGTAATGGCCTGCGCAGTCGGCAGCATTAATTCAGGGTAGAAACGTTCATTTCTATAGCAACTGTTCAGGATCACCGCTGAGATCGGAAATGATTGATTTTTTTCATTGTTTAATGTAGCATCATTCAATGTTTCTTTTTTGTTGTTAGAAGTAGTAGTTTTGAGATTTGCATGATATCACTAATCGAGTTTATTTTTGTTGCAATATAATTTATTTTATAGAATTTAACCTTTTATTGCCCGAAAATGTCGGGACCCCACCACTTTACCTCGGGATCCCTGGTTTCAGAGGTCGGGGTCCTATTTGCCCTGCCGTTAAACAGTAAAAAAAAACATACACGTACATACGGACGACAGGTACCTGCACTGGATGACGTCAGTCGTCGTCAGGCGCTGCAATATCTGGTGAAGATCAATAAAATAATAAATTAATAAAAAAATTGGTAGATTTTTTAATAACTTTCTTCATCCGGGGACGTATTTCGGCGCATGCGAAGTGTCGTCAGGATCCTATTCCGAATCGATATATCCGCTGTTAGAAGTTGGTAAAAGAGAGTTGTTTTTGTTTTTATTCTAACAGCGGATATATCGATTCGGAATAGGATCCTGACGACACTTCAATGGCTAGATTTTAGTTCAGTTGCCATGAAAACACAATGACAATTACTATCTAAAGATTGAATATTGACCACTTTAAATTAGAAGTTGGTAAAAGAGAGTTGTTTTTGTTTTTATTCTAATTTAAAGTGGTCAATATTCAATCTTTAGATAGTAATTGTCATTGTGTTTTCATGGCAACTGAACTAAAATCTAGCCATTGAATTAAAATGAAACAAGTGAATGTGTTAATACAAGCATTGCAGAAGGGGTGGGGGAATGGGGGTGGAGGCGGTTAGGGGAGGAGGGTGCGAAAATCAAATATAATAAATTGAATGCTCTGAAGCACTGCGTATAAAGTACGTTTTTCTAGGTGTTGTGAAGTAACGTGTGTATTGCCTGGTAGCTAAGAACGAAATGTTGATGGTTGTTAAGAATAAAATGTTCATGGTTGCTAAGAACGAAGTGTTGATGGTTGCTAAGAGCGAAGTGCTGATGGTTGCTAAGAACGAAGCGTTGATGGTTGCTAAAAACAAAGTGCTGATGGTTGCTACGAACGAAGAGTTGATGGTTGCTATCAACGAAGTGTTGATGGCTGCTGAGAACGAAGAGTTAATGGTTGCTACGAATGAAGAGTTGATGGTTGCTAAGAACGATGTGTTGATGGTTGCTAAGAACGATGTGTTGATGGTTGCTAAGAACGAAGAGTTGATGGTTGCTAAGGGCGACAGATTGATAAAAAGAGAAGCAAATGTATTGATACGACAGTCGAATGCAGTGTATTTTGTTGTTATGTTCCGCTTTGGAATCAGATCAAAGGCTGTTAGAGAAGCAGATGTTATTAGAAATCGATCAGCACTCGAAGTCAAATGAGTAACACTTTTGGGCAGAGTTATTTTCAAGTGTCCGTATGCTGTACTGCATATTTTGGTGTGATAAAATTCAAAGGTGTTTAATTGATGTAATAGAAGAGTCTGTTTTATGATGTATTCGGTAAACGCAGGATCTGTTTTATGATAAAATCAGTAATGGGAGGATATACTTTACATAATCAGTAATGAGAGGATATGCTTTACATAATCAGTAATGAAGGGTGTATTTCATGATATAATCAGTAATGAAAGGATGTGTTTTATGATGTAATCAGTGATGACAGGATGTTTTATGATACGATCAGTAATGACAGGATGTGTTTAATGTTGTAATCAGTAATGGAATGATGTGTTTTATGATATAATCAGTAATGGCAGGATGTGTTTTATGATGTAATCAGTAATAGAAGGATGGGTTTTATAATGTGATGAGTAATGAAAGGATCAGGGGCGTTTTTTTTTTCGTCGATCGACGGCAATCCGTCGATTTTGAGTCGAAATTTGGTTCTGGAAATCAACTGAATTCTGCATTATTTTTTTTTCACTTTAGGGGGGGGGATGGCTCGATACTTGCAGATACTGTACAGTTGTGGAGATTCTAAGTTTTCATGTGTAAATTTTTAGGGCTCGCGCCTTCGGCGCTGGCGAATTAACACACTGCAGCTATTACTATGCTTTATCTTCCCGTCGAAAATATCAGATTTTCGGCTCAAAATTTTTCGTCGATTCCGAGGAGACCGAGAACGATCCCTGAAGGCTGTGTTTTATGATGTAATCAGTAATGGCAGGATGTGTTTTATGACGTAACCAGTAATGACAGGATGTGTGTTGTTATGTAATCAATAGTGTGAAGGATGAGATTTTCAGAAATTAAGAGGTACATTAAGTTGTACTGTAACTGCTTAAGGACTCGCAAAGGGGTGGGTGAGAGAGAGAGAGAGAGAGAGAGAGAGAGAGAGAGAGAGAGAGAGAGAGAGAGAGAGAGAGAGTGTGTGTGTGTGTGTGTAAATGATGGACAGAAAGTATAAGCTGATGTGGTGCCGATTTGTCTCCTGCTAGAGAGACAGGTCCGCTTGGGAGAATGAGTGTTAGACTTGGGGTGGGATTGTTAGGGCGTGTCATAAGTGAAGACTCCTTTGTGAGTGTTACACTGTTCAACTATTTATATGTGCAACGCTTCTTTTTCAAGCAAACAGTGACTGTTATTAGCAAGCAGCCGGGGGATGTATACGAGCCAAACTCCGCCGCACCCCCTCCCCCCTCCTACTCCGTGCACTACTTCGGAACTGCGGCCAGAATTGCGCCATTAAAAACACATTACTTTGAGGTTCATTTCAAATTTTCCAGAATGTCGATCGCAAAAATTATTATCCTTTTCTATTGCAATTTATTTTGAAAGATAAAAATGGCTTAAGTTTCGGGTTTAAAATTTCATCGCATTTTAAGTTTCAACTGGTGAAGTTTTATCACAAATTGGTGATAAAAGATTAAATGAATGGTTGTCTTGTTTGAACGTAAGCAGACTAGTTACAGTGGTAATTGCAACTGCGCTTGTAAAATGCCACATGCAAGACACCTCTTACCCTGTAGTTCACAAAGTGACAGTTTGTCATTCAAAATTCTTCTACCCCTCCCCAAAAAAGAAGAAAATTTACAAAATGGGATATCTAGAAGATAAGAAAATCTAGAAAAAGACAAAGTAAGAAAAACAAAACGAAGTGATTGAATAGACAATGAAAATAGATTAGTGTGGTAGTACATTTTCTACGTCAGGCGAAATTCCACCAGTGACACCGGGTAAACATTCTAAGCACACAGTGTGGGCTCTCTTTATCTGCGTTTTTAACCCTATTTCATTTTGATTTCGAACAAATTGTTCCAGACTAAAAAAATGCAATTTAGACGTGTTAAGTGTTCGTGCCATATTCAGTGTGGTGTGTGGTGACGTCATATTTGTGCGGTTTGCAATGATAATTTTTAGCAGTCAGCATTTGGATTTTACTCTTTCGTTTAAAATCTCATACGGTTTGTAACGATCATTTTAACTTGTGTAATTGGTTTTAATGAACAAAAGAAAAAAAAAAAAGAGAAAGAAACGTCATGTTTAGTTGAATTTTCGCAAATAGGTTTCACAAGTCACAAGCGTGTGGGATAACAGTTTAAATTTGTCCTTCGATTTGGAATCCAACGGACTCGTCCAGTTTTTCGCGTTTGCATTCCCGTCATTCGGGCGTGCGTTGTTTTGTGCAAGGATGTTTCCTGCGGCGGTGTTGACCCGAGGTTTGTTTTGCTTTGTAGGGGAGGGAGGGGGCAGTTCCGTAGGTGGAAGGGAAGGGGCATTTCCGTAGGTGGGCGGGAGGGGGCAGTTCCGTAGGTGAGAGGGAGGGGGCAGTTCCGTAGGTGGGAGGGAGGGGGCAGTTCCGTAGGTGGGCGGGAGGGGGCAGTTCCGTAGGTGGAAGGGAGGGGGCAGTTCCGTAGGTGGAAGGGAGGGGGCAGTTCCGTAGGTGAGTCCTCGGCATATTTTTCGTGCCAATTCACTGGGAAAATGACACAGTGTGGCACGGTTCTTATTGCCAAAGTTTGCGAACTTTCCTGGGAAACTGAAGGTTCCTCTTCGTGGGGCCACTCGAGTTATTTCAGATTTCTTCGATGCTGTCCCAGTTCGGTCGAACAATCCCATCCAAGACTCCTGGTCCGGCCGATGGTTGGGTAGGATGGTTGGCTGTGAGCTCCAATACTGGTATTTCCAGGGTCGTATTGAGCGGATTCATTTCATATGGCGATATATTATTGCGGACTCGCCCTTCCACCACAAGTGCACTCAAACCCTGGCTGGTTTGCTGTACGTGTCACCGATGCAATTCGTCTGAGACATCTGCAAGTATTATTCCAGTGATTTAAAATTAACTGAAAAGTGGCGCCATTTTGATTTTGCACGTAAAACCTAGCGGTTTTTTGAACTCACGTAGATCCTACTTAGTGCTGTAGGTTTTCAACTTACATGTTGTTTGTAGTCCTACTTGTGTAGTTTTGCTTGTGTTTGCCTCTTGTCCTACCCCAATGGTTTTCAGCTTAAGTACTGTTCGTAGTCATGCCTCTGTTTATCCGCCGTGTAACGGAGGGATGAAGTTATGAGCTTGTCCGTCTGTCCGCAGTCGTGTTCGGACTTTATCTCCGATACCATAGGCCAGATTGTCCTGAAATTTTACACACGGATGGAACGGTAAACGGACAAAAGCTCAATAGGACAAAAGTCCAATAGGACAAAACCCCAATCATTTAACAAAGGCGGACAAAACCCCAATCCGGACAAAAGCCCATTAGGACAAAACCCCAATCATTTTTTACTTTTTATTACAAGAATGATATATTATTATTGCTCAATTTTTTTTGGCATTATGTATATTCACGCTTGTTCAAAATGTTAAAATATTGTTTGCGGAAGGTACATCGTAACGATTACATAATATTTCACAAAATTTGCTCCAATGGTTATTTGTTCTACATTTTAAGTTACTATATCCTGGATATTACATAATTCAGGCATTGATCTTAATTTCACCCGTTATTACATAACAATACACCGAACTTTGATTAAAAAAGCTTTCAATCCAAATCGCGATCGAACCTTATGCTGATTATTTCTGTGCATCAAAATGCTGTTCCAGGGTCCGGGGAATTAAATTACGAATTTCTACAACACAGCTTAAGGTATTGCTTAAAGATGTACAAACAAAAGATCAAAGCAAATGCGTGTATCTCTATTACTCAACGTTTTGTAGTACTGAATGACTTCAAATTCTTTATTGTTGATCTTGATTACACCACAGTCGAACAATAATTGAGCGGTTGAATGTTATGTAACAGATAGGATATATGGCATTGTTAAGATATTTCAAAACTTGAGGTACACTCAAATTTAAATAACTTATAAACTAGGTCTGGTAATGTATATTCTTAATATTTTTAAGCATTGGGGCTTTGTCCTATTGGGCTTTTGTCCGGATTGGGGTTTTGTCCTCCTCTGTAAAATGATTGGGGTTTTGTCCTATTGGGCTTTCGTCCTATTGGGCTTTTGTCCGGGATTCGGATGGAACAGATATGGGATGTGTACTGTGTTACATTTTATTCGGATTTAAGAAATAATGTCGAAATGACCAATTTTTCGATTTTTGGAAGTTGGCGTATTTCGACGTCCAGGCCATATCTCCAAAACTAGTGATCGGAGTATTTTGTAATTTCACACGCAGATAGCGCACATATGGAAGTTGTGCAACGTCTTATTATTAACACTTGACAAGCCTTTGGCTTGCAAGGGTTATATGAATTTGTGCGAGCAAAATTCGTCCTTTTGTTTTTCTTCTTGACAGTTTTTCCGATTTTTTGTGTCTTCTTCTTCTCTGACACTATGGACCCTACGACCATGAAACTTGGGACTTATGAAGAGCTTGATCTGAACATGTGCATGTCACTTTTTATTTTCGTCTTTGATTTCGTTTTCTTTGTTTAAACGCCATGTGAAAAGAGTGTAGTTTTTTGCAAATAAATGCGTAGCATTGAACTACAGCACAGAATACACATTTGCTTAGTGAGCTTTGTGCGGGCTCTCACTGCGTGAATAGATAACAAGGCGTATGCCTGACCAGTCGACAAAACTTTAAGTCAACAACAACCAAACACTACTCGGCCTTTAAGACGTATTCAAGATGTGTTGTTTGCAATATATTATTCAAGAAATAACCCACTGAACGAAGTATTTTTGCGTTTTAATTTTTGTCAAGTGTTTAACATTTCGCTAGCGGAATGAGCTTCTAGTTATAATTCAGATTGAAAACGGTCTCATTGCAATACCTGAGGTGTGCATATCATATGTCACTCAAATAATTAGCATATGGTAACTCAATGGGGATAAATTAACATATGTGATACTCTGCCACAAGGTATATGTAATGGGAAAGGTTACAAGGGCGGCTGTGTGTCCACAACCATGCTAAAAATAGATCAGAGAGGGGGGACACATTGACCACTTTCAAGCACACGAAAAAAAACACCCTTCTGTTGAACACAACTATCTCACCCCTACCCACAACCCTTCACCCCCACCCCTTCCCCGTAGATAAGTGACGCAGTTGCATGGTGTGTAAAAGTAGGTAGTTTTTACTGCAAGGTTAATGTAAAGATAAGAGGACATGAAGTACTGTCTATTGAGCGCGATATTTGTAAGTAATTCACAGGTATACAAGTACCGCTCTGCTGTTAGCTATACTTTTATTAGAGTACATACGGTACATGATATTAAGTTTATCCTGACTTTGATACAGAACATAATCAGCTAAAGTATTGTGGAGTATTGTAGTACAGCATATAGGTAGACACATTACGGTCAGAACATTGCTGCCTTTAAATAACTGAGATCCTTGGAGCAGAATCACCTGTAGATCTGATCAAAGTGGTCCTTATTCCAGGATGGTCACATCGTGAGTTTGGTTTGAACAAAGAGTAGAAATTAAAATTAATTTTAATTTCATTTAAACATTACCTCAACAGTTGCAGATAATTATGACACAAAAGTGAGAAAAAAGTGTATTGATTTGTTTTTTAATTATATTATCTGTTCGCAATAAATTACCTCTTTTAAAACAGGACTGTCGATGTACAGCTAAAGAATAGTTATGTCAGCGCCCGTATTCAATAACGTGGCTCAAACTCAAACTAACGCTCAGAATTAAAATTTGAGCAAAGTATGAGCTTCACTCATTCAATATGCGAAAGTAAGGCTCAAATTCAGTCTGCATTGGGGCTTACTTTGAGCCAGCATGGAGGTGGCTTAAAGTTAATCAATACGGACGTACGACTTATGACAGATAAATACACGTATAAAAGATTCTTTCAAGAGAATTATTTCCGTGCACGTTGAGTTTATTAGCAATACCCAATCAATATGTTACACTCTCATCATAGACTAAGAGGAAATATTTCATTTTATTAATGAAATTATAACTGCAACATCCATATGTATTAATTTCTGTGATATTTAATTTTTGATTTAATGATCATTTTAGACGGAAACCAGCAACAGCAAATTTTTCAATTTCTTTGCGTTATATCCAAAAATTGCATTCTGAACTTGTTTTTGGACAGCATCTACAAATGTCCCATATCGTCTTCTGATCTGGATATTGACTGCTAAAGGAAAAGAAGATTTCAAAGGAGAAAAAAAGAAGCCCACTCACTTCCGGGCGCCATATTTTGTCCTTCACAGGGCAAATACAAAATGGAGACACCAAGTGAAATGACGAGAAGCGAAGCGATCCCGAAAGTGGATCACTGTACTGGAGATGAGAGCAGTGAAGCCATTTACCCGGAAGTGGAACACTGTATTGGAGATGAGAGCGTGGGTAAAAGAAACATCATGGCTACAGTCACATTAAGATGCGTTGAACCCGGAAGTGTCTTGCTTACATTCCTAACAGCAGGGACCAGTGACTATAGAGCCAATTTACTCTTGTTTTTCGTTTTGAAAGCTGTGTTGTTTCTGGTCCTAAGTATAATTATTGGCTGCTTTACTCATCCCGTACCGGAAATATGTCGTTATCTTATGTCTGTTGCGCATGCGTCTGGTGGTTGTTGCTTTATGCTTTTATTTTGTGGCTTTTTTTCCGTATATTTGAATCTGGAAGACATAACGACAGCTGATAAAATATTTGCCAATTAAAACCCCCAAAGCTTTCCTAAGAAAGGCCTTAAGGGTTTTTATCCGCATGTGTGGAAAATATAGACAGCTTGTGTGTGTTTTTATATATTTCAGCAGAAAATATTTAACACTTGACAAGCCTTTGGCTTGCAAGGGTTATATGAATTTGTGCGAGCAAAATTCGTCCTTTTTTTCTTCTTGACAGTTTTTCCGATTTTTTGTGTCTTCTTCTTCTCTGACACCATGGGCCCTACGACCATGAAACTTGGGACTTATGAAGAGCTTGATCTGAACATGTGCATGTCACTTTTTATTTTCGTCTTTGATTTCGTTTTCTTTGTTAAAACGCCATGTGAAAAAAGTGTATTTTTTGCAAATAAATGCGTAGCATTTTACGACAGCACAGAATACACATTTGCTTAGTGAGCTTTGTGCGAGCTCTCACTGCGTAAATATATAACAAGGCGTATGCCTGATCAGTCAATAAAACTTTGAGTCAACAACAACCAAACACTACTCGGCTTATAAGACGTATTCAAGCTGTGTTGTTTGCAATATATTATTCAAGAAATAACCCATTGAAGGAAGTAGTTTTGCGTTTTAATGTTTGTCAAGTGTTTAACATTTCGCTAGCGGAATGAGCGTCTAGTTTTGTTCGAATTAATCAACAAGTTTCAAAAGAATTTAAAATTTAGTCAATTTAGCGTTTATACATTTTTTGCGTGATAGAAAGTTTTGTTCGGGCTATATTTCCGAAACAGTAATTGGTTTTAAAATTTTACACACGGATAGAACACATATGGACGGTATGTAATGTCGTACTTTAGTCGTATTCATAAAATAATGGCAGATTTTTTTTTTTTTGATTATTGAAGCTTAGCAGGTTTTCGATGCCGTGTAAAGTTTGATCTCCAACGCTATTAACGATAGTGTTTCGACATTTCTCACACGGATAGCACCCATATTGAAATTTTGCAACGTCATAATTTAGTTCGAATTCATTGTCAGAATGATAATATTTTGAAAACTGGTAAACGTATATACTAATTACTTGATGTGATTAAACGTCATGTCGGGGCATCTCCGAAACCAGAGATCATATTGATTTGACATTTCACACACGGATAGTACACATATTGATCGTGTGTTTCTTCAGGCTTAGGAAAATATGTCAAAATAACAGCCTTTTGAAATCTGGCAAAAACTTTGAGTTTTGATATAATTTTGTCCGCGGAATGGAACGTTTTGTCCAGGCTCCATCTTCAAAACTGTTCGTCGCTTTTTTTTCTAAACTTTCACACCGATAAAACAGATATTGACAGTTGCCTAAATAACTTTATATAATATGTTAATACAAAACTAAGCTTTCGTCGAAATTTAAAAATGCAAAATTATTCGAATTGTGAAAAAGACACTTTGCAAACAGACTTTAGCACCGATTTCATAGGTGACCGCGTTACACGGGGAATCGTCTCTCTACGGCTCTAGTTGCCTGCGGCTCTATCCGTAGATCCTGAGTGCAGCAGCTAAAACCTATACAACTGGAGGCAGCTTAGATCATACTTATTTATTTTCGCAAAACCTAATGGATTTGCCCTTGAGGGCTCTCCGTTGTGCTTCGTGTATTTGCCTCCTGTCCATTCCATGGCTTCTCAGTGCTGTAGCTAAAAAATGCACGAGTAGGAGTTTAAGCCCTACTTAGATCCTACTTAGTTTGTTGGTAAAACATGATAGTTTTGCTCTTAAGTGCTGCTTGAATTTGCCTCCAGTCCCATCTGTAGATTGTATTTTGTACTGTAGTCTTTTTCGAATGATTCTACTTATCGAGCAACTAAAGTTTTTACGGCTGCAGGCAACCCAGAGCCTTCTTAGATGACATTAAGTGTTGTACCTGGTGGCTTTGTGCGTAAGTGCTATAAGTAGTATTTCTCGAATTTGCCTCCAGTTCTGTCGCTAGAACTGACCCAATTATGTAGCTCAAGTCTTTACAATTAAAGGCAAAAGGGATCCTACTTAGATCCTACTTTGTTTTCCTGCTAAAACCTTATAGTTGTGCCCTTAATTGCTATTCGCAGTCCTGCTTAAGCATGGCTGCAGCACTGAGTTCTGTTCTTGGATCCTACATACTGTTGTAGCTAAAACGTAAACAAATGCAAGCAACTGTGATCCTACTTACTGCTGTGAGTAAAATCTCACGGTTTTAACCTTAAATAATGTCCGCAGTCCTGCTTGATTTTGCTTCCAATCCTATCCTTAGATCCTACTTAGTGCTGCAGCCAAAACCTTTAAGCCCGCAGGCAACTTAGATCGAGTTTAGATACTACGAACTGCTGCAGCTAAAATCTTTACGACCGCAGGCAACTTGGATGCTGTTTAGATTCTAGTTATCGCAGCTGTTAAAACCTCTATGACCGCAGGCAACTTGGATCCTATTCAGATCCTAATTAGAGCTGCAGCTAAAACCTATTAATTTTGCACTTGCGTTAATTTCCCTTCATCCCTGTCGGTTGTAGCTAAAACTTAATGACTGGAGACAGCTTTGATCCTACTTAGTTCCTACTGAATTTTGTGGGTAAAATCTAATGGTTTTGCCCTTCTGTAGTATTCCGTAGTCTTGCTTGAATTTGCTTCCAGTCCTATTCGTAGATTCTGCTTGGCGATGTCGCTAAAACATATACAGTTAGAGGCATCTTAGATTCTACTTAGTGTTGTAGCTGTAACTTAATGGTTTGTGCTTAAGTGCTACCCGTCGTCCAGCCTGAATGGACCTCCAGTCTGGAGGCAACTTAAATCCTACTTGCCTCTGATCCTTTCCAAAGAATCGGCAGGAAAAGAAAACGGGCAGAGAATTGGAAGCGAGCTATTACCGCTCCCTGGCCGCACGTCGGGCTTTCCCTGGCCCAGAGAACATCGGCAATGAGGTGAAGTTAAAGAGTGAAGAGGTTGAACAAATTGAGGTAGCCCGAGGGTACCCGGTGGACGGGCTGTATTTTTCTGGTTAAATTAGGGCCAATAATGGTTGTGCCAAACGCTTGTGACAAGTGTTGCCCATTTGTGAAAATTCAGCAAAGCGTGTCGTTGGTTTTGTTGTTTATTAAAATCAGTTGTGCTAGTTTTGATGGTCATTGCGTGCTTGTGCCTTGTTTTCAGCGAAAGAGATAAAATGTAAATGACGGCTGCTAAAGGTTATTATTGTAGGTTGCTTTAATATGGCGTTATTTTCACCCACCTGAATATAGTTTGAAGGCGTAATACCTTTGCATTCTTAATTTAATTAATAAAAAAAACTAAATGCAGAGACCTTGTGTGCGATTTGCTCGGCGTTGCTGGTTTTCGCTAGAGGCCTGTTAACGGCTCTCGGGGCGAGGAAATGTGCAGCCACATTGATTTCTTTTTCATTGTTTTATTCAACACTGTCCCTTTTTGTTTGACATTTCTACACAAAGGGATTGAATCCCCAGGAATCTTCCAACATGAGCACTTTGTGAGCAACTTCGGAACAAGCGGTGTCTCACATGTGTGCATTTTTTGAGTTGGCAATCTTGTCATCAAAACATTCGGCTTCGCGTTTGAACGGTTCTTTTACTCTGCATTGTTCTTGCCACTTGTTTGGAAAATTTGAAATGAACCTCAAAGAAGCGTGATTTTAATGGCGCATTTTTTGACCGCAGTTCCGGCAGTAGGGCACGGAGGGGGGGGGGGGGGCGGGTAGGTGCGGCGGAGTTTGGCGCGTATACAGCCCCCGATTGCTTGTATTTTTTAAGTAAGTGAAATAAAAACAAGAAAAGTCAATATCTGTGTTTATTTCATTGTATTTTATTCGACCTCCCCCCCCCAGGTCCGGTCCAGTAAGCGGCCATTTTGCCCCACCCCATAAATCGAACATTAAACGTGCGCTTTTTAGCCACTGTCCGTTTGGTTCGTCCAGTGAACGCATAAAGACGATTTTTTCCCCAAACAAACGGTGCTGTGTGGAATCTTTTGTAAATAATGTGTGTGTGTAAAAAAAAACGCAACTGTCCTAATAGAATTCAGTCATGCCACTCGTAAATGCTGACAGGTTTGGGGTTATGTTATGAGCTGCAAGTTAAGCAGCCATTAACTACATCCCAAACTGGTGAGCTTTTGCGAGTTACGCGAGTAAATCCGGTGAGGGGCAGCTGCAACTGTTGAATACACACGCATTACTTATAAAAGATTCCACACAGCACCATTTGTTTGGGTAAAAAATCGTGGTTATGCGCTCAGTAAACGAAACAAACGGGCAACAGCATACCCGCTGTAAGGATGACAGTTTGATCGATTTTCTCGTATGCACATACAAATCCCAAATCTCATACTGCATGTACAAACTTAGGACATATCCACACCCGCATTTCACTCAAGAGTTCGTTTCCAATGGTCAAAAACACATCAATGGCTTTATGTCTAACCCTCGCCTGCCCCCACCCCCCGAAAAAGGCCACTCCTTAACACTGATAGGAGTAACCATGGTATCTTAAAGGGAAGTTCCAAACTCAGTTACAATGGAGGGGGGGGGGGGGGGGGGGGGATCGGGGCGCTTACTAGAATTCTGGGGCGGGGAAAGTTGACCCACTGCTGACAAGAACTGGCCCAGCTACATCTACACAACCTATTTTCACCACACAAATTCTAATTCGCTACAAGGAATTTGGAAAGCAGCACATTCTTGGACCATGTTCTCTTTTTTTCTTATCCTGTACACGTGTAGAGATGAAGGGGCCAGAATTCAGACGCCACATTAACTAGAACGTATTTTTCATAATTATTCCATTTGCTATATCGAATGTGGGACAATAACACTGTAATAAGATATTTATATACATGGGGTGGGGATCGAGGGAGGAGGCAGTGCCAAACACAAACCATATTGCGTACCGCTGTGCGAGGAGGGGGGGGGGGGAGCTTTTTTCTTGTACTTTAAGACTTACGGGTTTTCTTGCGGATTATTTGGGATTTTTTTTGTCATAGAACATTTCAAACGGCGGGGCAGGCGAAACTTATTTTTCAGTACTATTTCAAAAGCCACCTCGAATCCTTCTTTTGGTAGAACATTTTGTAACGTGCTTACAGCAGTCAAACACTTCACCTGAATGCAAGCTATGGAGAGTACCCAAGCTGCCGTATTTACAGTTACCCACATTTACCACTATGAGCAGTAATAAGCGAGTTCGCTTTTTCGATTTGACCAATCAGAAGACAGCATTTCTTCACTGCGGTGAGCGCCCACTTCATTGAAATTACACGAGGAAAATTCTACAAAATTTGCTTTCCCATGAGCAGCTGATCAAACCCTCATTCTCAAAATGGATTTGATTCAAAATTCTAAACATGACTTGCCCCAAAACAATAAACAACAGAAAAGCCAAGAAGTATAAGGCGAATTCGTTGCCCTTTCCCATTGGCCACTTCATTTATTAATACCTCCTCCCCCTTCCCAAACCCGAACCCCGTTATTCTGGTGGGGGGGGGGGCGAAATTACGAACTGTCTCATCACTAACCCCAGAATAGGTTCTATTCTCTTTATTTTCTGTAAACCTTTGTCCAATGTTCACGATAGGATTTGAAAAATCAGAGATGCTGAGCCTGAAAATTGTGTCCTCAAGGGAATTCTTGCGTCTGAATTTTTCTTCTGTTTCGCCAGTTCCTATACAGGCAAAGCAGTTCTTCAAAAAATAAATAAATACAAGCCATCGTCGTAGGCGCAGACACCAACCGGACATAACAAGTCGCCATTTTGGCAATTTTTGACCAATTTTAAAAACAATACGGCGTTGCATATTATATATATTCACTGTGCAATGTAAGCATATGCCTAGCATTAATAGTTTCGGAAATCTTGCCTGGAAAGCACTCAAGTCTTACGTTGCAGTTATCTCAAAAGATAACAATTTTTGACAAGTCGTATTTTGGCAATTTTTGGCCGATTAGAAAGATAACACGACATTGCAGAACTTCAATATATATATTTTCACTGTACAAGGTTGCATATGCCTAGGGTAAATAGTTTCGGAGAACTCGCGTCGAAAGCACCCAAGTCTTACATTGCAGTTATCACAAAAATCACAATTTTTGACAAGTCGTGATTTTGGCAATTTTTGGCCGATATGAAAAATAACACGACACTGCACAACTTCAATAAATATATTTTCACTGTACAAGGTTGCATATGCCAAGGTTAAATACTTTCCGAGAACTTTACTCATAAACAGGCAATATATATATATATATATATATATATATATATATATATATATATATATATATATATATATATATATATATATATATATATATATATATTCACTGTGCAAAGTTGTATACGAAGGGTAAATAGTTTCGGAGAACTTGCGTGGACACAAAACAACATCCAAAGTGTGACACGCGGACGGACGGACGGACGGACGGGAGGACGGATGGATGGATAGAGGGCAATCCTAAAGACCTCCGGGCTCGCTTGGTTGGGGTCTAAAAATCGCGCTCAAGGCTTCATTTAAGTTTCAGAATAACTGCTCATTTTGAATTTTGGCCAAACAAAGCAGTAAAATCCCGAAAGCGGTGTGGAACAGTCTGCGTTTTGGAGACGAAGAAATGTTTGTGATTTTGCGCCCGTTTAAAAAATCTTCCATAAAAATGGGGGTGAGACTGCGCTACCACCAACACTGGATCTGGGTAACTGTTTACAATGACAATCAGCTTGGTTACCATAGCGAACGGCACAGCATTACATGGTAAACATAGTGAACGGCACAGCATTACATGGTAACCATAGTGACCGGCGCAGCATTACATGGTAACCATAGTGACCGACACAGCAGTACATTAGTCGTTTTACAATATGGCGCGAAAACCAACAAAAATATTGCGAGTGTTTACAGTAAAGAAGGTCTTGTTCCAATAACCTCTCTCCACCCCTACCCCATCCCCGCCCCTTTCAGCGATTTCCGTAACTTGCAACAGCCTGGTAAATCTCCTTTTAGCTAAATTCTCTAAAAGTTTGCGCAAGATTCTTTGCCGGAAAGCGTCAGAGGATCTTGGTTCCGATCAGAATTTTGACATTTTCAGTGAAATTTTGAAAGTTTCGCGAGGATCTTTTTTTTTTTTTTTTGCAATTAGCACATATTTCTTCACGCCTAAAGCTGCTTAAAATTTGAAGACCTTGTTTGCATTTAGAACCGGCAACATTTTGCCTCGAGGAAAATATTACAGTGCCCAGGTTTTTTTAAAATAAAACACAATTTCGATTTTTTAATAGCCAACGACTTTCCCGTGCCACGTTTCTGTTGATGCTCCCCCATTAAGCGCCAGGTTTACACGATTTTACTCAGCTACACAGAGGACGTCATTAGCTCTGCAGGACGTCACAGTGCACTTGCAAAGATGGCGTTAGCTGTAAAACGTATCCTCAGGTCAGATGATTTACACCAACGCACCCCTCCACCACCCAACCCATCGCGCGAATTGGCTTTCCAAGTATCCTTGAAATTCTTCATTTTCTCTCGCGAAAATTTCATACTATCTCAAGTCGCGCATATTACGTCATGGACGTTACGTCACGTGTTTACGGATCCGGCCAATTGTTTTAGCAGCGAATAGAAAACAGCTCTTAATCAGATTTCCCTCTTTTCTCCAGCCTTGATATAGTCTCCAAATGCCACCCAAACGTTCCCTACTCAAACTGTTCCTCACCAACAGAAATTATAACGCGTTCTCAGACAAAAAAAAAACTTTTTTTTTTCATTCGAAACATTTAAAATGGTGCTGTAGATGGCATATTTTTGTTGTTTATGTTTCGCGTTACACCAAGACAGTCTACCTTAAGAAAAATAACAGCATAACACGATACAACTAACGGAACCAAAAAATTCTGGGATAATTCTGGCGCACGGACGGCGCACAGACATGCTGTGCCGTGATGGCGTACTACTTTCCCGGACAGTGCACACGATTCTTCGCCATGCGCCATAAAACAAATGCACTGCTTCGGATGAAAACTCCCAATACAAAATAATGGCCCCTTCCTGGGGCAGAAGGGACTTTTAACCAGAAAGATTGTGTTAAAAATGAACAGCTGTGCAAGATTCACCAGTGAATAAGTTTATTTTTAGTGCGTTTATGAGCCAGGCCTCAGACTATTTCGACAAAAGAAAATGTCGCTTGAAAATGGCAGGTTTTAGTTTTTAAACGGACGCCCAGCAATTTCCAGAACCATCCCCGGAATATTACGCTCCACTTATTTTACAATTCTACACAAACATAACCCCGAAATCTTGCAGGGCAACATTCGCTGTGATTGCCACGAAGAGAAGTGGCGACGGGCACAAAGGAGCGAGGAACAACTCGCATGATACGGAGACCCCGGCTGTGTGGAGGCTGTGTCGATAAGTCATGTTCTTCTCGGCAGCAAGTCGTACGCTCACGCAGGTTTCTATTGCGAGTAGTCGCTGCGCTGTGATTGGCCCATCGTGACGCAAGTTCTTCAACGCTATTGACGACCACGGCAGTGACAGGAGGGAGGGGCGGTCGGGAGAGGTGGGGGGGGGGGGGGGGGAGTAACGTTAACTTCGGTCACAACAGGGGTATGTAGGATTGCATTTCTGAGGATTCTCAACAGGGACTTACAATTATAATGACAAGGTCATCACCTCAAGACTGACATTCCGGAGCAAAGAACTGTGACTTCTATAGATTACTTTTGAACGAATTACCAAGTTGAAGATTTTATGGCCCTAATTTAAGGAAAAAAAAGCATTTAACAAGTTTTGAGGTAGCTTGATGAACTCCTCACCAAAATGACAAGTGCTGGAATAACAAATTAATGCGCTTGTGCTTCAGATATATGCTTTTAAATCGCTCCTAATCAATTAATTCTTATAAGGGTGATTCGAATTCTTGAAACTAGTAGGGTAGAAATGGGCGTAGTAAAACAGGTATGACGTCATACTGACGTGTTAGGGTGTTTTAGTACGCCCATGGGCATAGTAAAACACGTATGATGTCATAATGGCGTGAGAGGGTGTTTTAGAAGGCTCATAGATGTTTTGGAAGAGAGGATTTTTTTATTATTTATTTATTAATTTTTTATTTTTATAATGAGTTATTACTGTGACGACATTTAGAGGAGAGTGTGTGACGATATTTACAGCAGAGTGTGTAAACGAAACGTCATTTGTGCATTTGCTGTGTTGTTATTTCACGATTAGAGTTGAAATAATTTACTTCCGTTGAACTGTGAAAAAATAAGGGGAATGGTTGAAAGGGAGAAAATACTTGCTTATTGAGGTGGGAGCTTGTGAGGTTTTTAATAAACCACATGAGTTTAAGGCACATAAAAATGTATGATGGTGGAAGGTAAGTTTGTTTTCTCCCCGCACACACGCACACACACACCAACACCATGACAGAATTAGCTCATTTCATAATATGTGGCGGCCGCTCTGAAAAGAGCAGCCAGAAGACTAAGCTCCTCACTGTGTTGGTTTCCATCGACTGACTTTGCAGGAACACTTCCGCCTGTGCGCAGCAATGGCTGACACCGTTGTCGTGAAGACCTTGTTATTCGTGGAGCAATTATACGACTCGGGCCTTCTGGCTTCTGCACATTGCACCTCATGCTACTCTGAAGTCATATTCGGAGGCAGCGCGTTTTTGCAAAGGTCACAGAAGCCAGTGGACCCAGTTATACAGCCTAAAAGTCGCATCAAGTCATCTATCGATTTTTTATTTCGTTCATCCAGCGTTATGACGGCGGCGGTGTCTGAATTGCTGGCGGCGGCGGAGGTGCACTGCAGCCGGTCGATGGTGGCGGCGTTCACCGGCAGGCTGGCTTTTGGCTGCGGAGACGACAGCGATGGCGGCGGCGGTGACGGCGGCGGCAGCGATGGCAGCGACAACGGCGGCGGTAGGGGCTGGCTGGGAGGACTGAACCTCCAACCCTCTCTTCCGCTCCAATGCTATCGCCCCCGCCCTCCCAAATCTGTGATGTCTGGCTCTTTTGCTTTGCCGCTCCCTCAAAAGTTCCATCTTAAACAATTCATAGTCTTCGAATATCTCCTCTATTAATGTGATATCGTCCTCTGTGATATTTTTGCAGCCGTTCAAGAGATCCTTTAACTCCATGATTGTTGAAAACATGTCTGCTGTCGCTGTGAAAAAGTGTGCAAATCCTGTGAAGGGAAGACTTGTATACCTTGTGAAATTAGGTCATAGAAGTGTGTACAGCCCCACCCCCCCCCCCCCTAGGAGAGCAAAATTTACCTGTGTATACATATTACGTGATAGTATGTTGGACCTTCCAGGAGAGCAAAATTTACCAGTGTATACATATTACATGATAGTATGTTGGACTCTCCACTAGAGCAAAATTTACCTTCCTATACATATTACATGATAGTATGTCAGGTATGTGCCACCCCCCCCCCCCCCCCGCCCCCAGGTGAGGAAAATTTGGCCAAATCAGCAAAAGAAGTCGTATAAAAGTGTCGTTTCGTCCCGGAAACGGCAATTACGTCGTCAAGACATCATGGAAATGTCGCTGAATACACCTCCAGCTATCAACACAGACACTGAGGATCTGTTGCACTTCTACGCTAACGAAACAGTTGCTTTTGATGACACATTACTACCTGTGGAAGAGAATGATGCGTTCCTCGTTGCAATGGCAGACGCTGAAAAAGTCTTGGAGGAAGCGTTAGGCGCTCCGTCAGACGTCCCTACAGTGCAACAAAGAATCCTGAGGAAGCGTTAGGCGCTCCGTCAGACGTCCCTCCAGTGCAGCAAAGAATGCCAGATCCTGAGGAAAAAGCCTTGGAGGAAGCGTTAGACGCTCCATCAGACGTAACTACAGTGCAGTAAGGAATGCCAGATCGCTAGGGACATGACTACCTGTTCTGAGTTGCAAATTCACTTGTAAACGGCAGCAACACACAACTCAGCACAAAGTTAAAAGCACATCTGAAGCATCTTGAGGAAGAAGTTATATCAAGTGACGGCGAGGATTCAGAAGTGAACATGTCAAGCGACGACGAAGAAAAGCATCTCAAATCTAAATTTCAATCTAGCAAGACCATACCTATTAGCGAGGAAGATGTCACGCTGTTGAAACGAAACGTTCGGGCAATGTTTCCTCTAATCGATAGTAACATTTTATGTTGTTTATGTGAAGAAGGCTTTTTCGACCAACACACGTACATGTACCTAACTGAAGAACTGAGTGACACCGTTCGACTCACCCGCATGCTAGAAGGAAAAAGACAGCATAATCACGCGTCAGAGCCACAGTTCTGCGAAGTCATGACCCGACGTCTCGTTCAACTTTTTAGAAGCCTTTATGAGGAACATTTTAAGACTTGGTGTCTACCGGTGCCAAAGCATGTTGATGAGGATTACGATTTCAAATGTGCGAAGGCTATGCTACATGGTTTCAAATACCTTGAAGAACATATTAAGCCGTATGATATGATGGCTTGCCTCTTTAAAAAAGGACATTTCACCATGCCAATGCTCTTTGCATGGCTAATGGGCACTTGCAAACCAGCAGACTTTTTAGTAATCGTCATGAGACAATCTCTAAAAGACGGTCTGCCAACAGCCTTGATGCTTTCAAGGAGCTGACTCCGCGATTTACAAGCATCTCATGAAAACCAAAATGTGATGCCCGTATAAAAGGAGCGAGGTGGAGAAGACCAAGTCATCATTCAATGTGTAGCCAGGGAGAAGAGAAGCAACTTTAAAATTAGTGCAAACGTAAATATAACTGTGGAGCACGGAAAATTTGGACGATGTCTTCGAATCAAACGTGGAGAGAAATGGCTTGCTTTACACCATCCTTGTGGAAGATCGTGTGTTAGAACTTGAAAAATTTACGCAACATTGGCTTCAAACTGTACTTAACGCAAACGAAGTGGCTTGAAGTCACTTCGTACCTAGACATGCGTTATGTGAGTTTTGTACGCACATCAATGGTTGAAGGGAAAAAATACACGTATTACATCAACAAGAATGCTGGTGAATGCGAGACACTGCTTCAGGAGATGGATAACATCAACTCAGTCTTATTCGCTGGGCCATGTACGGTATATCATGGCAAGAAATCTGTCATCAAACTGCAAAAGGATCATCGGATGAAGGTGTCAAAACTATCCAAGAAAACGCTGGCTTTAGTTCAATGGGAGAATATGAACATACAAAATCAACTTGGACCTACCTGTGAATATTGTGGTGCTTACGGATATGTTGATGATTATCATTGTCACTGCCACAAGTACAATTGCAAGATGTGTGAACCAGACAACTTCTGCAGCAAGTACTTAAAGTCTGTGAAGCAAAATAAAAGCCGCATTTTGCTGTTCAAGACGTAACGATGGACTTGTGTTTTAAAAAGGCTTATGTTGACTTTATGATTGCTTAACTTGCTTGCTATGGAACTCCAGACTATCAACTTTACCACTTAAGACGCCTTTTGGGATGTTGTACACCAGTCTCGATGTGATTGAACTACATTCAAGACTTATTGGAGAATGTCATAAAATTGGAATAGAAGATGTTGAGGACTTTGACTTTGATTCTGCGCTCTATTCTCTCCGCACTGATGTAGAAGCGTACTTTCGCGTGGTTGGTTATTTAAGAGAGAGAAGAAACTGAGCAGCTCTACACAGATAAGGTAAGCCTTTTAACAACTTTGAAGACATAAAAATTTTTCTATCGAATTTAATCTTATGTGAGTTGTTTCAAAGAGTGATTTGAAGACATAGCAACAATGTTTTTCTTTCTAGCAAATGTAATCTTATGTGAGTTGGTTTCAAGTGAACAAAGGAAGAAAATGATAGAAGAGGTAGCACAAATTTTAAAAGAAGCTATAGATAACCATGCTCATCATTATCCTATTACAGGAAGAAACAAAGTGAAACATGTCAGAGACGGAATAAACAAAGAAACAAAGTCTTGGTAAACATTATCAAACTTTGAAAAAGATACAACATGGAAAATATGTTATTATTCAGCGGTTATAAGGATGTTCTTTCAAGCATGTTTCCAACACGACTTGAAAAGTATGGACATACGTTCAACAGGAGTGAAGCTTTATATCAATATGAGAAAGCAGTTTTTCATCACCGTCAAGATATTGCTTCAGCTACTCTTTCATGTAGAAATGGATATGAAGCGAAACGTATAGCTAAAGTGATAAAGCCATGTCCTTTGTGGCATACAGTGAAGATAAGCAAAATGCCAGATGTTTTGTATGCAAAATTGAGTCAGTGTACATTATTTCGCAAAAAGTTACAAGAATGTAAAGATAAGACTTTAGTTGAAGCAACTAATGAAGCAAGGATGGATGTAGAAACGCATTTCAAGAACAAGTACGTGGACTACATGATAAGTGAACTGGCACGTTTTGGGTCTGTTCAGCAATTGCAACACAGCAACATCTATTGGGCACTTGCTCGTTCAACGCTGAACTTGACAAACTTGCGTGAGGATTTCATCAGAGTGTGTACTTTCAGACATTGCCGGAGCTGAGGAGTTTGATGTGGGAGCAGCATATCACTTTGCTCGATATGATCCAAGACTGTTTGATGAAGTGAGAGAGTGGTTAATCTATATTACAGTATAATGGCAGACATTACATTGAGACAATATATTGTACAAAAAGTATATTGCGAAGGAATGTTATCAGCTGTAAAACAATTTGCATGTTTACTATGTCCTGCTTGTCAAAATGAAGAGTGTCAAGAACATACTTGCCATTTCACATGTGTCTATATGTATTGGAATGAAGCTAAATATTATATTCATTTAGATAAAGTGTTGAAGTGTTGAATGCAAATCAACGTTGTGAGAAATATCGTGTAGATGCTATAACATTTGATGAATTAAGTAGTTGGTTAGTATATATTGAAGATCAATGGTCTTCAATTATTCACACCATTGTATCTATACTTGATTTGTAAAGAATAAAAAAACTGTAAGATATGTTGATTGAGTTAGAAGATATGTTGGTTGAGTTATAAGACATGTTGATTGGAACTAAAATGATATGTTAAGAAGTGCTCATCATTTAGTGTTAACATGTCGACGTGGAAAGACTACCTAAGCAATATTTACTATAAACCTGGTCAACCCGGGGCATTTGCTGGTCCTTACAAACTTTATCACATATTTAGAAAACATGATCAATCAGTCACTCATTCACAAGTGGAGAAATGGCTGCAAGATCAAGATGCATTCAGTTTACTACATCCCGTAAAATACAGGTTTAAAAGACAACGTGTCATTACACGTGGTATTGATGACATGTGGGAATATTGATTTACCTGATAAGAGAAACATAGCTCCCCATAATGATAACACCCGCTTTTTACTCATTGTCATTGATGTGTTTTCTAAATATTTGTGGGTGCAGCCAATTCCTAATAAATCACATACCAGCGTCATATAAGCCTTTCAGAACGCATCGAAGACCACGAACTCTAAGGTTAGACAAAGGAACTGAATTTAAAAATAGATGGGTAAAAGCATTTTTAAAGAAAAATGGAGTTCATGCTTATGCCACAAAGAATGTTGTTGTTGTTGTATTGTTCTTTAGATCCCTTTCAACTGCTATGGTCATATCGGGATCCCCCTGCGTCCTAGAAGTCTTTCAAAAGATTTTTCATGAAACACGAAGACCATGAACTCTAAGGTCAGATAAAGGAACTGAATTTAAAAACAGATGGGTAAAAGCATTTTTGAAGAAGGAGGGAATACATGCCTATACGACAAAGAATGAAACTAAAGCCAACTTTGCTGGGAGTCATTCGTACTCTAAAGGGAATGATGTATCGGTATTTCCGACATAATCAAACTTACCGTTATGTAGACACGCTTCCAGACTTAGTGTACAATTACAACCACAGACCTCATGGTTCTCTCCCCAATAAGTATGCTCCTGCAGATATTGGAAAAAGAATCTAAAGTGTGGAAGTATATGTATTTGGACAAATTGAAATTGAAACCGAAGAAAAAGAAGAAACCCTACAAATTTAAAATTGGAGAACATGTTCGCATTTCCCACAGGAAACATGTGTTTTAACGGGATTATCACATAAAGTGGACGCAAGAAGTCTTCATTGTCACACATCGTTGTAAGAAGCATGGAATACATTTGTATCGTGTGAAAGACTTTTTGGATGAAGATATTTCTATGAGGAAGAATTGCAGAAAGTGACAAGAGATATTGAATCCATCTACAGAATTGAAATTCTTGAAAACACGAAAAAGACGAGGTGTTAAAAAATTATTTGTCAAGTGGTTAGGTTGGCCAAAGAAGTTTAACAGTTGGGTGAAAGAAACAGGCATTCAAAAATGAAGCATCCATTCACATGTTTGGCCTCTGGATCTAAAAAGTGTGGTAAAACTTCTCTGGTCAAGGAAATTCTAGAACAAAAGTTAATTAAACTCAATTAAACTCTCAAAAAACCATTTTTTGGCTCTATGCAGCAGATCAGCCTTTGTACAAGGGAATGAAAGGTGTGGAATTTTACCAAGGCATTCCAGATGACATTGAAGAGCGCTTTAACCCGAAAAAACCAAACTTACTCATCACTGATGACTTAATGACTAAATGTCATAGTGACGAGCGTATGACACGTCTCTTTAGTGTGGGCAGCAGTCATCAAAATCAAAGTATCATTTTTATTGTACATAATTTATTCCATCATGATAAAGAAAATGCGAAAGATTAGTTTGAATGCACATTACATCATTCTGTTTAAAAATCCTAGAGACAGCCAACAAATAAGTACATTAGGGCGACAAATGTATCCTGGAAAATCTCAATTTCTCATAGAAGCCAATCAATCTACCAACAAACCTCATGACCATTTATTCATTGATTTAAAACCAAAGACAAATGATCAATTGCGTATTCGTACAGGTGTTTTGCCGAAAGATACATAATGTATATATTGATAAAGTAGTGAATGAACAAGAGCCAAGTCATTTAACCATTCGCAGCCAAGATGTCTAAACGTATTCGAGCTAACAAGCCTTTTCTTCACTTGCTCGCACGCAGTGGGCCTAAACGACGTAAACCCTTGATACAGTAAGCTTCTAAGGAGCAATTAACTAGCCTGTTTGAAATTTGTTTGAATATATTGCGAGGAAATTTACCCTTAAGTTCAAAAAGGTATAAGGAATTCAAGCGTGAGCGTCATACTCTACGCACACCGCCAAATAGGAAGATATCACTTCGAAGAAAAAAGAAGTTGATCAATCAGAAAGGCGAATTTATTGGAGCTGTTGCTAAATGTGCATTATCCTTGTTAGCCCAGCTGCTGTTAAAATAAAGTTTACTTTAAAAATGGTCTTCATTCCTGAATACGAATATAGAATGCTGTTAGAAAAGAAAAATGGTGGAATCAAAACAAAAATGAATAAACTTTTACGTGGGAAACTCGTGAAAAGGCAATCGAAATGTCTCAACTTCTTGGTCGTCATTTACGAACAAGTCAATCATAACAAAAGTCTGTTCCATCATCTAATGCAGAAAAATCATTAAAGTTAATGTTTCCAAGTCATTTTCAACCTTTTATCATGGAAAACTAACACAACTTCTGGTAGAACTTAGGAAACACAGTACAAAATGGACAGAGAAAAATGAACTTGTGTTGAAAACGGGTGATATCATCGCCAATTCCAACATTATAGATTTGATGAAATAAGCATTGGTAGCTACAAGAAGAAAAGAACAAGAACCACCACATGGTTGGAATTAGTTTATCCAGGAAATTGTAGATGCTAATATTCCACAAACTATTTTTAGTAAAAAGGCAACTCGTGAAGACATTACAAAAGAAATGAAACAGCGTCAACAAAGACAGTTTCCTGAAGGATTGGAAAATTTTTAACATGGGTTAAAGAGTTATGTTGTTGTCAAGAAAATGAAACTAAAACTAGTATTCCTGTAAAAATAAGATGTCCAAGTGCTTGTTGTGAAGGAGAAGTAATAGACAGCAACACTGTAGACCATGTGAAACATCATACAAGCAGTAATGCATGTTGTGCGAATGGCGCGTGCTATGCACAAAGTAATGTATATAAGCATCCATTCTGTCAACGCACATATACAATTTAGTCATCATGGAGTCAACAAGTTTTTACATTACTTTACCCAGTAATTCTAGCACTAATTATTATCCCAACAACAAGGCTTCTACTTATCAAATTTGTATGCCTCGAACCATCTATCTGAAAGGAAAATATGAAGTGGCCTCAGCTGAAATTCAATATACACATACATGGACAACCATGAAACATGGAATGGACTATTCTATTCACTATCGACAACAACCACTTGTAAATGCTGTCCTTGGCACAGTCACTATTTCTTATGGTTACTATAGATCCATATTTGAAATATGTACTGCAGTTATTGAAGAAGTGGCTGATACTATAAAAGATAAACTTAAACAAGCTATTCGGATAAAGTACAACAGGGTTAGACGACAAGTTTTCCTTTTTATGAATTATAACTTTGAAGTTTCATTCTCCGCTGGATTAGCTGAGATTTTAGGATTTATACCAGATCAATGGTATAGACAATCTGGCCCTGCTGAACATAAAAGCAGATGTGAAACAGGGATTTTATACACTTTATGTGTATTGCAGTATATGTGAACCACAAGTTGTTGGAGATTAGTATGTTTCTTTGCTACGTTCTGTTCCCATTAAAGGTTGTAAACGCAACGTGGACGTTTAGGTTTGGTTCCGTGCGTTTAGTGTTTTGGACGTGTAATTCACGTTTTCTGAAACGTCATAGGTTTTTAGGCAGTATGTGACGTCATAAAATTGAGTAGTTTCAGTGTCTGGGTTGTTGCAGCACCAGTATGTAAAATTAGACATGCTGTATTTAACATAAATGTTATACCATTGTGCAAAACATAGTTTGTCTTAAGCCAGTGCTGTGTTCAAACTGGTTTCAGCTTATTTACGCGTCTGTTAAGTAGTTCTGACTTCACCTTTTTCTGTTTTTTCAATCGTGTCTTGTTTAGTGTTAAAAACAAATACCTCGGTTTTATACATGTCATACGTTCAGTTTAATGTCTCGCGGTGCTTTAATGTCTCGCGGTGTTGTTTACATGTTTAGTATCAGTTTGATACGTTTCATACGACCCTTGTTACAAAGCGGGACCAAAGGCCTTTGTATTGGTGTCGCCTTTTCTTTAAGCGATAATTCGATAACTGGCGGTCCCTTTGCCAAGTTAAAGTGTCGGTTCATTTTCTATTAGTATGCTGATTAATTTTTCTTCGCCAAAACCTTTCGCCCTTAGAACTGAATACAAAATGTAAAAATAAAAGTTTGGTCCTCAAACAGGAGCGAAATTATTAAAAGGAGCGATATATTGAATTAGCCAGCCAATAGTTGCACGAGTTTCTGATCATTCCTTCCACTCGCTAAGTTTTGTTTGTTTGCCAAAGATGGGCTACTTTGGTGCCCCAGTCAGCTATGGAACTCATTGTTGGCAAACAAACGTGTTTGTAAACAAGTTTTGCGACAGTAGACGCCAGCAACCGCGTTGAACAACAGTAGAAGTTAATCAGAAATAAAGAAGTTAAAAGAGCAGTGCGAGCATAGTTTTGTACGGATAAGGGTATTAAGAAGTCTGAGTGCATGTCAATTAGGATAACGTTATATTTAGTGTTGGGGTTAGAGTAGCAACTGAGTGTTTCAGCGCGGCGTCTTTGTATTGTTTTTATAGTGAATTTAAATGAGTTTTAGTGAGAAATTTTCCGAGTAAAAAATAAATGTTTTAGTATTCATTTTACGGATTTAGATGCTAAATTAATTGGATAACGTTCAATGAACGAGTAAGTACTGAGATAATATTGAGTAAAAAGCCAGTAAGTAATGTGAATGTTTTCTGTTTCTTTGTTATTAGAGAATCGCTTAACGCTCAACGCTTAAAGAGGATCGCTTGACGGTAGACGAGTGTTAAGAGCCTCCTGCTATCAGTGCATGAGGCCACAGTAGCGCATCTCTCAACGTGTTTCTAAGAATCTGTTCTGATTTTAGCACGTTTATTTGAAGTTTATTCTTGTTGTTCAAATACTCTGAGTATTAGTTATTGTTTTTATTTACCGAGCAAAGTACAGGCCGGTAAACAAGTAAACAAATCCGTAAAAAAATAAAGCCAGTAAACCTTTTTCCTGTGTTTTTACTTGTTCATAAATAGAAGCCGGTATAGAAAAAAGAAGTTTCAACGGGCGCAAATATTATTAAAGACAGAGTAAACGTTCACTCAGCTCTCAAACCCTAGTAAAGCAACAACGTTTTTTTGCAATATCAACGTCAAACGTGCCGCCACATCCACGGAAGTCCATGGGGTTTCTACAATTCTCAAACTTTGCATGGCCGTTTGGCGCTCTTTCTCTCTCCTTTCTCTCTATCTAGCTGCTGTGGTTCAATTGACAGACGATGGCAGCCAGGTCCAGCACCAAGCAGCTCGACGCCGTGGCCAAATGGGCGCAAGAGTTAGAATTCACCATGGAGGAGGAGAAACCTGGTGATAGAGCCAAAGCGGTCCACAAGAAGCTTCCAAGACCACTTCCTGATGCGACCGCCACAGAGTAAGAAAAGACGTTCCAGGAGGCCTACGACGTCGCTGCCACGACGGTCCGGGACATGGACAGCCGGTACCAGCATTGGGTCGAGGCGGCGAGAGAGGACGAGGACGAAGAGGAAGAAGAACCCACCGGGCGTCAGGAGGAGGAAGAACAGCAAGGAGACATTATACCCGTGGCCACTCCCCCGCGGCCAGCGTGCACACAGGGAGTCGTAAGTAAAGCCAGAACAGGTAAACGGAGTGTTGTAGGTTCACCAAGAGTTGAAACGGACCCGGGTCAAGAGCCCCAAGGCAAGGCCCATGATGCTAAGGCCGGCATGCGCGCAGCGGCCCTACGCAGGAAGATGGTGGAGCGGAAGCTGCAGCTGGAGGAAGGAGAACTGAAGCTTGGGCGTAAGCGGGAGCTCCTCCAGGCAAGGGAAGAGTATAAGTTTGCTTGTCTAGAAGCAGGCGAGGAACCGGAAAGCGAGGATGAGGCCGAGTCAGCTGAGCAAGCTGTGGCGAAGCCCACCTGCTGCACCCCGACCCGAGATGATAACAGTAGGGGAGGAAGGAAAGTTTCGCGACACCTCCGCACCGCAGAAGTCCAACCACCTGGCGCCAGTTAAGCCGGACTAGGCCTTCCGGACCTCAGCACCCGCACCCCCAGTGGGGTGAGTACCCAGCCCTCACCACGGGGGCGTTTTCACCAAGACTAACCCTTCTGCTTCTCCCTGCTTGTCCCGTCTTCTGTCTCTTTGCAGCTGGTGCGCATGCATGTGCATCAAACACATCCATAGATGGAAATATCACATTGCATCCATGGCAGGGGTGAACTGGGTATGTAAATGCCAACTTGTTCCATCTTTCGTCTCTTCGCTTCGTTCTCTGAACAAGCTCTTCACGAGCACGTTTCACTGCAGTTTTCAGCTTTCAGTTTGAGTGCATGTATGTGCCTCGAACAATTCCACAGATGGAAATGTTACATTGCAATCATGGCAGAGGACTGGTGAGTTTGAACTAGCTGTCATTGTTGTTGTCACTCAATCGCTGGAGCTGAAATGTGCTCTCGCTCATCCTTTTATACACCCACCAGATACAGACTGACTAGCGATATTTCGCAAGAGAAGGTGGTTCTTAAAAGGACCAAAAGTTTTAGTAGTTGGCTCTTCACCAACATGTTGGGTTCCCACAATGGCATTGCTGTCTGTAGAACTGTTGCATGGTGAATGGCCTTCCTGCACACTTGAAGGGGTGGCGGTTGTAATATGTCCTGCTTTTGAGTGTTGCGCCATACCACCAGCAGTCTGGGCACTCCGGCCCAGGCAACGTTGGTGCAAACTTGTACCACAAGAGGTCGCCACACGTCTTACAGCAGAACCGACGCGGTGCGTTGTGGTCTACGGGACAGTTGTGAGGCTGCCTCACATATTCTAGCCACACCCAGCACTTGTAACACTCCGCTGTTAGTTTTACTGGATGGCCGTGGCTCAGCACGACTTCTTTTGCTGATTTGGCCAAATTTACCTATCCTTGGGGGGGGGGGGTCCGACATACCTGAAATACTATCATGCAATATGTATACAAAGGTACATTTTGTTCTCCTGGGGGGGGGGGGGGGGGTCCAACATACTATCACGTAATATGTATACACAGGTAAATTTTGCTCTCCTAGGGTGGGGGGGGGGGGTGTGGTGCTGTACACACTTCCATGACCTAATTTCACAAGGTATATAAGTCTTCCCTTCACACTTTCTTTCACTTCTTTTCGAAATGGAAATCTACTTCGCTATTGATCATCCGTTTATCGTGCGTGGAATCATGGAAATGGACATTCCTGTCCATCCACCGACTGGAAGACAATACAGGATGTTCTTCCTCCAACTTCTCCCAGATCCGGCACATGCGGCTGTACTGTGTATACCAGTTTTTATCAACCGAACGATGACAGCAGGCTTAAGACTCCACAATATTGTAGACGGGAATTTTCAAGCAGCATATCAAAGAATGCTTATGCTTGGGGAAGACAAACTGACCGCCGAAGAAGAGGAGGAATACCCCACATGGGCTAGGTACTTCCTCTATAACGACATCAACATATGTATTGGATGGAGCTGCTTGATCGGAGGTGATAAAGTATTCGCGTCAGCGTGTGGCCATCACATCTGCATACACTGCTTCCTATCAAGCCTATCAAGCAGTCTTGCGTCACCAATATGGTATACAATGCATGGCGTGTGGTGCCAAGACAACACACTTTATATTCAACGGCCAGCAGATGACGGAGCAGAGGAGGTACAAGATATCATCACCTTCTACTAAAATACAGTGAGGAGCTTGGCTGCTCTTTCAGAGCGGCCGCCACATATTATGAAATGAGCTAATTCTGTCATGGTGTTGGTGTGTGTGTGTGCGTGTGTGTGAAAAAACTTAACTTCCACCATCAAACACTTCCATGTGCCTTAAACTCATGTGGTTTTTTAAAAACCTCACAAGCTCCCACCTCAATAAACAAGCATTTTCTCCCTTTCAAACAATCCAATTATTTTTCACAGTTCAACGGAAGTAACTTATTTCAACTCTGTAAACGCCTCTCGGCGTTTGGAAAAGTTTGAATTGTTGTGAACGTTACGGTTTTTGGTTTGACGTTGTTGAAACGTATTTACCCGTTGGGCTAGATTAAAAACGTTGTTATAGAATTCCTGTGCTGTTTGGAAGAAATTCACATAGCATAAATCTTTTTCTCGTTCAGAATAGTCGGCAGCAAAAAATGAAAGTCATACTGCATTTCTTGTCATATTCACTTTGCTTCTTTAATCAAAGTCAACCTTTTATCGCGTGTATATGTTGAGGGCTTTGTCCGTATGTCGCACAGGTATTGTGACGGTTAAATCTTAAATTAACACTGAGTTCTATGGGTTTAAAGTGTTCGCTTCTTTCTGGCGTTTCTGTGTCAGAAAAGGAGCGAAATTTTCTAAGGGAGCGAAAGTTGACCAATCACAGGTGCGCCTTTATTGTGGTCACGTGATTGGCAATGCAGTTTCGCTCCATCCCAGTTTGGGTGTTTTTCAACTTCAAATATTTAAGCTGTATTTAACATAAATGTTATACAATTGTGTAAAACATAGTTTGTCTTAGGCCAGTGTTATGTTTAAACTGGTTTCAGCTTATTTACGTGTCTGTTAAGTAGTTTTTGACTTCGCCATTTTATGTTTTTCAATCGTGTCGTGTTTAATGTTAAAAACAAATGCATCGCGTTTATACATGTCATACGTTCAGTTTTATATTGCTCTAATGTCTTGCGGTGTTATTTAAGTATTCAGTATCAGTTGGTGCGTTTATACGACCCTTGTTATAAAGCAAGTAAAAAGTTTTAGAAATAAAAAAAACGGAGATAAATTCACTGACGCAGGGCGGCCCAGAATGGGTTGTTTGTTTGCCGAAAATGGGCTACCTCGGTGACCATGTTTGTAAACAAGCTTTACGACGGTGTTACGTCACCCGGCCTTGCATATAAATGTAGTTTCGGGACAAAGAGGGTGCCGAAAATTGACCAATCAGAGTAGCCAGAAAAAGAAGTCACGTGATCTCTGACTCTGTGCTATAAATACTCGCTGAAAAGTAAAAGGCAGCACACATCTCGTAAAGCCTAGAAGAGCGAAGAGTGATTGCAATAGAGCTTAAGCAGATTAGCAAATTAGAGGGAAGTCAGAAGAGCAGTGCGAGCATAGTTCGGTGCGTTTAGAAGATTAGCACGAGATCAGAATTATAAAACCGGAGTATTGCGTGATGTTAGGGATTAACGTCAAACAAGCTATTATTTAAAATAAGAATATGTCAAGTAAATAAGAAACCCTGTTTTTTTTCAGAGCAATTGCTTATTGGCAATTAGTAACTGGCGTTATAGTAAATTATATAAACGTAAAACCGTAAGTGAAAGTGATGTGTAAAATTTTTCTACTTTATTTAGTGGTCTTATATACACGGAATATACGATTTTTAATTTTCGGTAGTATATACACGGAATATACGACTTTTAATGTTCAGTCGTATATACAAGGAATATACGACTTTCAATGTTCAGTCGTATATACACGGAATATACGACTTTCAATGTTCAGTCGCATATACAAGGAATATACGACTTTCAATGTTCAGTCGTATATACAAGGAATATACGACTTTCCAAATTGCGGTTGTGGTAAGGACGCAATATAATGTGAATTTCGTCCAGGACTGAAATATTGATTTTTTAATATTACAATGACAGGCCTCAGCCGTACAACTGGTCCAGTGGCGTGGTTGATAGAGCGTGGGACTTCAAATCGTTTGGACTGGGGTTCAAGTCCCATCGAGACTTTTACTCGAACGTTAAAATTTTTCCATTTTGACTGGGAAAGCCATGTTCAAAACTCATGAAACTCGTAGAAAACTATTTAAAAATGATTTTGTTTATAATTCAGGCGCATCATGCTTTGTAGTTTTGATATTTATTGAATTTTTAGGCATATAAACAGTATTTTTACGATTAAACGGCTATTTAAAACGTGTGTTTTGGCGGTTCTGTGAAAACCAGAAGTAATTATAAACTATTTTAAATTCCATTTTAGGATTTTTAAATACGTTTTTTTGTATTTCATATTCCGGGAATAACTAAAATGGGTATTGAAAAATATTACACGACATTTATTTTAGAAATTAGGACCGTTTTAAGGGGGAAATTTTAAGTTAAAATTATGGGTGATAATTCGTGATAGCTGGGATTCGTGACCAGCTGAGGTTCTAATGTTTATCTTAATTTCTCGTTTAATTTACCAAATTACCTTTTTATGGTACAAATATAGTTACTAAATTTAATAATATTGTCGTTTTCAGCTGTGGGAGGTTTGAACAACGTCCCAAAACCTTTAAGAATCAAATGCATATTTAATGTTCGTGTTTGAAAATGGCGGTTGTTTACATGTTGCCTTGGCAGATGCGTAGGAATTTATTCACAAAAATAGGGGGAAAATGGCTAATTTTTAGCGTTTTGAATGTAGTTATTGGTGAAATATCAGAAAGTTGGTATTAAAATAATTGTTAAAGTTTTATATATTTCAAAGTAGTGTTTAGTGGTAAAAGTACTGGTAACGAAGTGAACTAGTTCGGGTCGTGGATAGTTACGACTGTGTTGCTAGCGTTGTTTATGTTGACACCAGCGCAAAAAAAGTCCAGAACGTATTAGGCGCTTACTTCAAGATCATTTAAGTGTAGAATTATTTACTCCAGTGTTTGTGCAAAAATTTTTAAAAATTACACTTAACATCATTTTACACACCACAAACACGATAAACCGATTAGTATATAATCAACCTATCAATTTGACTTTGTTTGCTGATAAAGTTTAGAAAAATTGATTTCTTCATATTTTTTAAAGGTTATAAGTCTTATAACCTTTCTTATGTGTATACTCACTTCCTCAAATTAAAAAAAGTGATGTTATAAATTTGAAAAGTTGTATATTCCGTGTATATACGACCGCAATTTAAAAAGTCGCATATTCCATGTATATATACTGCTAAACATTGAAAGTTGTATATTCCGTGTATATACTACCGAGCACTGAAAGTCGTATATTCCGTGTATATACGACGGCAATTTGAAAAGTCGTATATTCCGTGCATATACGACCGAACGTTGAAATGTCGTATATTCCGTGTATATACGACTACAAAATGGAGTAGGCTATTCTGACACATCACTTTCACTCAAGGTGTTACGTTTAAACACTTTATCATAACACAGCAAACAAGTAATTGCGCTAAAAATAATAATATTTCTTATTTGCTTGACATATTCTTATTTTAAATAATAGCTTGTTGTCAGTAATTAGAAAAGGGGTTAGAGTAGTGTTATTTTAGGGTGTTTCCAAGCAGTCAGGAGTACCTTTATTTTGTAGATATATGGATATTATTATCGCATTTATAAGTTCCAAGGAATAACTATTGTACGTGAAAAAATTAATATTAATATGTCGGTTTATCTGTTTCTCTGTTGGCAGAGAATCGCTACACTTGCATAGAGCTGAAGGTGCCAGATCTTCACCCGTGTCTTAGAGCCCTCTGTTGTTAGAACAGAAGGGCCACAGTAGCGCATTACTTGACGTGTTTTTTTGTCATTGCTTTTCATGACGTTCTCGCTCGTATCTCCTCCCCTTTTTTTTGAAGAGTCAGTCGTTCGGGTTATGAGTTATTGTCGCGTGTGTGAAGACGAATGCTGTTGCTAAATAAAGAAATGAACTAGAAGCTGTGTTCTTTCTTGTGTACAACAGGCAAAAAAAAAAAAAAAACGTTAAACGTCCTGCCACATTACTTGAAACCTAGCCGGGTTTCCCTTACAAACTCTAATCGCGAAATAAAAAGCGAAATAACACTACAACAAATGCACAAATGACGTTTCGTTTACACACTCTGCTGTAAATAATAACTCATCATAAAAATAAAAAAACAATAAATAAATTAAAAAAATCCTCTCTTCCAAAACATCTATGAGCCTTCTAAAACACCCTCTCACGTCATTATGACGTCATACGTGTTTTACTATGCTCATGGGCGTACTAAAACACCCTTACACGTTGGCATGATGTCATACCTGTTTTACTACGCCCATGTGTTTTGGTACGTCCATTTCTACCCTACTGAAACTGTATCAAAATATACAAGATTCTTCCATATCAAAGACAGGAAATGCGGCGTAAACGCGCGCTTTTTGTAACTCGCATTGTGACGTCATGAGAAAAGGAGTGAGGGTAGCGGGAGGGGGAGGGGGTGGGGGCTGTTGTCATACGAAACAACGAGCCTGGAGCTAAGCACTGGTTGGTTCACACGCTGCTATGCACTGATTGGCCAAGCGCACAAGGCAGAGAAACCATGCGGTGCTGTGTTGCCACGGAAACCTACAAGACAAAGTCTTGAATGAGCAGAGCCACACATTAAACACATAATGTTTGGTTTGTTCTCACAGGCCGAATAATCACCACCTATTTGCAGTGCAGTCACAACTAAATAAATAAATAGCGCGGATGACCTGTGAAATCGTGGTCAGGGTCGGTTTGTGAAATGTCATACCACTGCCACCTTTCATCTACGTTTTTAAATTTCGAGAACAATTAAGTTTTATATTACAACAACATATTTTTATTTATTTTATACATAAAAGATAGTTCGTAAAAAAAGAGTACGGGAGTATAATCTGCAATAACTTTTTAATGATTATAAAAACTGGCTGTTTGACAACCCTCTAAAAAAGGGAGGACTATATATATAACGGAAAATGTCACCAGAAAAAAAGATTGTCCATGGGCAATGCCCCAGCTCACGAATGCTGATGGCAAGATTTATGACAAATAAGTATAACCTGTGACCCAAATTTCAAGACAGAAAGGGTGGCGTCAGTCAAGATTTTAATGGAAAAATGGTTTATTGCCAATACATCTGCCAATTTTTGGCGAATCGCCCAAAAAGTAATGTTCCTGGAGTTAGGACTACCGTTTTCTTTTAGTTTTTCGCCAAAATTTTCGCCCAATCACAACATATTTTAACGGCCAGCTAGATAGGTAGTGTCTGTTACTTTTATTTAAAATTACGATGCAATGACCTATTTTCCTGGAGTTCGTTAAGATTTTACTGAAACTTTTTTGGAATTTCGCAAAATTTTTCGCCGATTTTTTGGCCAATCACTAAAAAAGTAATAGCCAGTAAAGCGATATTGCCTGCTACCTTTCTTTAAAACTTCGAGACACTCAGACTATTTGCCTGGAGTTCGTTAAGATTTTACTGATTTTTTTAGTTTTTCACCAAAATTTTCGCCTATTTTTTTACCTATCCTCAAAAGTTGCAACAACAAGAGGGTATGAAGCCTGCTACCTTTCCTTAAAATTTGAAGACAGACTATTTTTATGGAGTTCGTCAAGTTTTTACAGAAAATAATTTGTTTTTTTTTTTCGCCAAAATTTCCGCAGTTTTTGACCAATCACTGAAAAACATAATAACCAGGTAGGTAGTAACGCCTGCTACCTTCACCTAAAACTTCAAGACAGTAAGACTGTTTTCTTAGAGTTAGTTAAGATATAACCAAAAAAAAACACAATTAAGTTTTTTTCGCCAATATTTCCTCCAATTTTTTGGCGTATCGCCAAAACAAGTAACAGATAGGTGGGCACCGATGCACCCTAACTGTCACCGAAATTGTACAATCTTTCGATGAAAACCCTAGGAGATACTTTTACAGAATTTTGTTTTCGGCCAATATTTCCGCCAATTTTTGGTCAATTGCCCAAAATAGATATAGCCACTTAGGTAGTGCTACTGTTACGAAAATAACAAGGCAATGAGGCTTTTTTCCTGGAGTTCGTTAAGATTTTAAGATTTTTTTTGGTTTTTGGTTTTTCGCTAAAATTTTTGCCGATTTTTGGGAAATCACCAAACATTGTACCAGCTAGGTAGGTAGGAAGGCCTGCTACTTTTTCTTAAAATTCAAAGGCTTTAAGACTCTTTTCCTGGATATTAAGATTTAACTGAAAATTATTTGGTTTTTCGCCAAAATTTCTGTGATTTTATGGCCAATCACTAAAGAAAAGTAGCACCCAGGTAGGTAGTAACGCTGCTTTCTTCACCTAAAACATGAAGACAGTAATACTATGTCAGCGTTCGCGATGACGGCGTTTTTACGCGGATTTTAACACTTTTTGGGGCTTGCGACGCGACTTTTCAAAACCCACTGCGTCACAGTGACGCGGATTTTTGGAGACCATCGCGTCACACTATAGAAAAGACTTATATGTGAAAATGTTCAACAAAAATTAGTCCTTCGTATTTTTTGGAGTGTATAAATGACTTTAAGGAATTTAAAGTTTTTGCGCGCACAGCACCACAGCAAAATCTGACAGATTTTGCACAGGAGCTCCTGACCACATATCGTACGGACCACCCGAACTTTACTATCCTTATGGAATATTTTCTGCTCGATGCAATGAACTCATGGAGTCAACTCGGCGACACATAAAAGTATGCAAGAAAATTCCAATGCCCCTTTTGGTGTTAATGTATGTATTTGAAAAGAAATATGTCTTGAAATTAGCGATTGTCCGTCTGTCCGGTGGAAAGTTTTTTTTTATTTTTTAAGAACAAAAACAAAATGCACATTTTAATCATTGTTTATTGTTATTTTCGACAATTTTTCAGCAATAAATTTACACTTATAGTGTTTAACATAAACATGACCCTCATACAATAGCATTGGAGCACCTCGTATGAATTCAATGAATTCCATTTTGATTTATATTTAGAAACGCATGTGAAGCTACTTTAACACATGGTGAATCCTGGATTTGCAATGCAGATAAATGATGCGCCCTCCCTGTAATAAGTTTAAGCCTATAAATCGATTGCAATATAATATAATTGCAATCCAGATCAATGGTATACCCTCCCTATAATCAATTTTAGCTATTAAATTATTTTCAGTATGACATAATTGCAATCTAGATCGATGCTGCGCCCTCCCTGTAATAAGATAACATGTACAATCAGAATATGAATGTTGTTACTTCAGTTGTATTGTCCTTGAAACAATTTGCAAATATTTTTGTGTCGCCGAGTTAACTCCATGTGTCGCCGACTTGACTTTCACGTGTCGCCGACCTGACCAAAAATCTGTCGCCGAGTTAACCAAAGTGTCGCCGGGTTGACCTATCGCCCAGTAAGTTTGTCGTCGAGTTGACCAAACCCTTATTAAAACCAAGAACAGGAACCGTCTAGGTGATAAAAGACTTCAAATTTTAGGTGATAAAAGAGATCAAATTTTACGGATTTCTATGCACGGGCCAGACTTGGCAACTTTTGATTTTAAAGATGCAGTAGAAATTTTCGGGAAGTCCCAAATCGCGAAAAATAAACTTCAAGTTTTCGAGCTGAAAGTTCAAAAACTTTGTGCAGTTAACTTCTCGTAATGGAGTTTTGATTGATCATGTTTCATCACTTTTCCATCACTTTTGGAATTCTGTTAATAGTTTTTTTCTACATATATTTCTTGCCCTCGATTTCTCTGCCCTCTTACGATCTCAAAAAAAAATAATAAAAAGAAAAATAAAACAATTTTTTTAAAGTCATAATGTCATCTAAGTTTCAATAATTTGTTACTTTGCTTAGAACTGACCAGAGAAATGTTTTTTTTTCTATTTGCTTAGAACTGTACAGAGGATTGTTTTGAGTAAACAGACTTGAATTTTTAATCGACCTAGTCAAGAATTACTCTACATTTTGTGTGTCAATCGAAACTCGTTTGTTGTCTTGTATTTTATTCCCCACAGGGAATATATGCGATCGACCGCGTGTCGGTCTGTCGGTCGGTCTGTCATCAAGAGCTTGTTAACACGATAACTTAAAAACTCCTGCAAGAATTTTAATGAAACTCGGTATGTAGCTTCTATGACAACAAACACAGATCGGTATTGTAAATGGGCCAGGTTCTTCCAAGGAAAATGGACCAGCTGGACTTGAAAAATTTCAGCTCTTGATTGACTATTGATGGCCATGTTTAACTGATGGGGACCAGTGGGGAATATGTGGGCTATGCACACTGCTCTAGTTGTTATTTAGAGAAGCCGTTAATAAAGTCAAAATAAATGTTACTACAGCTTATTTGTGCATGAAGGAGGTGGAGGAAGGGGGAGGGGGTAGGTGTTTCAAAAGGCACCAGTACTTTGTATTGAAAAATGCTTGGTGGTGAGCCTGTGACGCGGTTTTTTAGATCCCACCGCGTCACACAATTATGTGTGACGCGGTTTTCTGGAAGGCCAGCGCGAACGCTGCTATGTTCCTGGAGTTAGTTATGATTTTAAGGAATTTCTTTTATGTTTCTCGCCAAAATGTTCGACAATTTTTGGCCAATTACCAAAAATTGTAACAGACAGGTAAAAAGAAAGACCTGCTACCTTCTCTTAAAACTTCACGATTTTAAGACCATTTTCCTGAAGGTCGTCAAGATATTACTGAAAATTATTTGATTTTTCGCCAAATTTTCGCCAATGTTTTCGCCAATCACGAAATAAAGGAAGATAATAACGCTTGCTATCTTTACTTACAATTTCAAGAAAATAATACTATTTTTATGGAGTTATTTAAGATTTTACTGAAATTTTTTGGGTTTTCGCCAAAATTTCAGCCAATTCTTGGCCAATCACCAGTAATACTATTTTCCTTGACTTTTTTAAAATGTTACTGAAAATGTTCTGGTTTTTCGCCAAATTTTTGCCATTTTTTAGCCAACCACGAAAAAAAGTAACAGCGAGGTAGGTAATAATGCCTGCTACCTTTACTTCAATATTCAAGTCACTATTTTCCAGCAGTTTTTTTAAGGTTTCACTGAAAAAATTGTGTTTTTTGTTGTTGTTTTTTTTTGCCAAATTCTCGCAAAATTTTTCCAATCGCTAATAAAAAGTATTAAGCAGAGGTAGTAACGGCTGCCTACTCCCACTTAAAATATCAAGACAGTAAAACTATTTTCCTGGAAATAGTGAAGGTTTACAAAAATGTGATTTTTCGCCAAATTTTGGCCAATCACAAAAAAGAAATAATAATAATAAACTAATGACCAGGTAGGTAACTTTATTAACTATTAACGTAATAGCTAGATAGGTAATATCGCTTACTACTCTCAGTTAAAATTTTAAGACAGTAAGGCTACTTTGATAGAAGTAGTTAGGATTTCACGAAAAAAATTAGGTTTTTCGCCAATTTCTGGCGAGTTGCCAAAAAAAAAAAAAAAAAAAAAAAAAAAAAAAAAAAAAGAAAATTGGACACTTATGCACCCTACATTCCAGCAAAATTTTACAACGTTTACACCAAAACCTTAGGAGGAGATACGTTTTGAAGAAATTCGGTATTTCGGCCAACATTTCCGCCAATTTTTAGAAGTTGGGGCTAAAAAAAAACGTTAAATCCCATTCAGGATAATCATTGCCTTTGGATGCTGGTATAGAGGGCAACAAACCTTTCAAAATAAAACCAGTATTGCTTTGTGATCGGTAGAATCCTTACGCCGCTGTAAAGATCGAGATAACAGGTGGATACTGCATTAGTACATTTTTCGGAACGAATAGCCGATTGCAGAAGTGAATGAATAAGTTCGTATCTTCTCACCACGGAGGATCAGACGGCGCTGAAAACAGATCCAGCCTGGACTCAACGACGAAAGTCCCAATAATAACAAACATTCTGCCATTTTTACAATTTCATAAATTTTTCATGAACCCCAGTACGACGCTGCACATCTGCAGTCTCTTGTTTTATGCGCGTGTGAATTTTATCATACTGCCACAAATAGATACATTTTGAACACGACGTTCCATTACACGGACAAAAGTGTACAAACGCTAAGTCTTACTAAATTTCAAAATACTGTCATTTTGGTAATTTTTCATGAACTCGAATAAAAACACGACGCTGCACCCTTTCCTTACATGTTCCCTCTGTGTAAAATTTCAAAGCAAAACAATCCGATTAATAGCTTTGCAGATCCAGTATTCGAAAAAAGGTCATTCTGACTTTTATTTCATAATTTACAATAAAAATACACCACTGCAAACCTTTCATATGTGGTCGATCGTGTGCAAAATTTCAAAACAATTTGACATTTGGTTTGGCTCATAACTCGATATAGCTCGAACACGCTCATAACTATATCCCTCCGTTACACGGCGGACACTAAATAAAAATAATGAAAACAAGAATGTCCGCGGATATTCTGCCCAGCCGTAACGGTGAAAACATTACAAAGGTGTAAACCGGAAAGCTGCCGGAAGGTGGGGGAGGGGGGGGGGAGAGAATTTTGGCCGACCTGAGAGCAATATAGTACAATCTGAAGACCTACCTGAGACCATTCCTGTTGAATCTGAACAGGACTGGACCATAACGGCAAAACGAGTAGCACGTTTGTGCTTTTCTGACATATGGCCGTTCCTAGTCGATGTTCTGTTAACTTTTAGCCAAACTGCAAGAAAGAAAAGTACGACTGAGGAGGAGCTTCTGGCGCACATCCCTGCCAAAGTAAAAAGCGACCAGACCGAATTCGTGGGAAGGTGTGCATTTTTTGTTTTGTTTACTTTTCTTTTAAAATTCATCCGTATTTTACATACTATGTTTAAGCATTCCAGCCAAATTTGAAAACGAAGAACAACGACAAAGCGAGTGGTATTTGTGTATTTTTCTGAAGGGTCAGAATCTGGTCGTTTTTGACCAATGCCTTTTTGGCAAAATCCTGAAACAAGATGTAATCCAGAAGGCGGACATTTGAGTGTACATTCCTTTCACTTGAAAACAATTGGACCGGATTTGTAGACACTCTTTTGCCATTTTCTTAAATGTAACCGCTTTTCTGATAGGGAAACCTCTGCAGAACATTCTAATCAAACTTCAGAGCAATCTGACGGAATTGGAAGGAAAGGTACCAATTTTTGGGTTTTCTGAAATTTTTGGTTTTTGGTCACTATTTTTGCCAAACTCCGCCAAAGTAAATACAAGCTGGGTTGGAGAATACCTGGGGATCATTCTCGCGAAATGTAACAACAATCGGGCCCGAAAAGTAGGAGGAATGGTATTCGACAAAAAGTTCGCACACAAATAAAACGGACGACGTACAAAAGAGATGGCAACAGCCCACCAACGAAAGTCAGCCGGGCCTAAAATATCCTAAGTCCCGCTAAGGACAAAATACGCCACCAGTTCTCTAGATATGTTTGCCCCCTCCCCCCCCCCCCCCCCCCACTCCCAATGTTCCTAATCTCACAGCGTTCAGTCATATTCCCTGCACCTTCTGTTGCCACTAAAATCGCCTATTTATGGGCGCAGTTACAGTGCATGCTTTCAAAAGTTGAAGATTTCAATCAAATCCGCTCAAGTGCCCCCGAGATCATGCAGGGAATGGACCATGTACCGAGCTTTGAAGGAATATGTCGACCCCTCCCCCCCCCCAAAAAAAAACAAAAAAACACGAAAATATTTAGGAAATACACATGGCCCCAACCCCCCCAATTCGCCGACAGAATCGCCTAGAAAACATTAACAAGTCCTAATTTGATCAATATTTGGCCGATTTCAACAATAATACGAAAAGGCACATCTGCAATATGTGTATATATATATTTCAACTGTATGGGGCTTCAGAAGAATGTCCTTTGTAGATTTAGAGAACTGCCTCGGACAAAACTCAACTTGTATGCTAAGTGAATGCATATATTTTATCAATTTCTAACAACTCATATTTTGTTCCATTTTTGGCCGATTTCAACAATAATACGAAAAGGCACATCTGCAATATATATATTTCCACTATGCACAGCAACAAAAGCATGTGCCTTTATAGCTTTCGAGAACTGTCGCGGACAAAACTCAAATCTCTACACAAGTGAACGCATAAATTTTGTTTAGTTTTAACAAATCCTAATATCGCGGACAAAACTCCATCTATATACTAAGTGAACGCATAAATTTTGTCCAGTTTTAACAAGTCCTACTTTGGTCAATTTTTGGCCGATTTCAACAATAATATGAAAAGGCACATCTGCAATATATATATTTCCACTACGCAAGGTAACAAAAGCATGTGCCTAATAGCTTTCGAGAACTGTCGCGGACAAAACTCAAATCTCTACACAAGTGAACGCATAAATTTTGTCCAGTTTTAACAAATCCTAATTTGGTCAATTTTTGGCCGATTTCAACAATAATACGAAAAGGCACATCTGCAATATATATATATTTCCACTATACAAGGTAACAACAGCCGGTGCCTAATAGCTTTCGAGAACTGTCGCGGACAAAACTCTATCTCAATACTAAGTTAACGCATAAATTTAACAAGTCCTAATTTGGTCATTTTTTTTTTTGTCGATTTCAACAATAATATGAAAAGGCACATATGTAATATATATATTTTCACTGTGCAGGGTAACAAAATCATACACCATATCGTTGCGGAGAACAGGCGCGGACAAACTCTACAAAACAAATGTTGACGGACAGACAGACGGGCAGAAGGTAACTCATTAGGCCCCTCCCCTTTCAGGGGCTGGGGCCTAAAAAAATGTTAAAGGCTTGATAAAAATATGGCAAATCCTGTACTTTGTGGTTCAAGAAAACAGATTAGGCGTGCCCCCCCCCCCCCCTTCCTCATTTTTCCTTAAGGAATGGCAGACTTGTGGGCAGTAATTTGGAGTTCAGTGATAGGTGGCCTAACCCATTGCATTCGCTTAGCGGAGGCAACTGGTGTGACAGTTTTCTTGATAATGAATGACTCGGTTGACCCAGCACTGGCTGTACTTTTTTCCTTTTCACCAAAATTTGCTTAAAATGGTTCATAACACTGTAATAGCAAATCATATTATCTACATCTTTCTAACACCAGTGAGGGGAGCAGCCTCCAAAGCCTTCACGGCGGAGAGAGGGGTGGGGGGGGTGGGGCGAACTATGTCAAATATCGGCTCAACAATTGCACTAATTTTAATACAGCTTCCTGTCCTTGATAGGTTTCTATTTTTGGTGTCAGTCCATCCAGAGAATCCCACGGGCAGAACAAAATCCGATAACATTTGCCCAGGTTTAACCACATTTATAGCGGTGTTCAGCAGGCACGGGAACTGTCGGCTGCGAATCACAGCGCGAAATGAACTGTGGTCCACGAGCATCCGTACTCTGTGAATGCATCAAGTACGCCATTTTTTTTATCCCCCCCCCCCCACAACACACACAACATTTATAACGATGGTCATTAACTGCAACATCAGCGTACGCACAGCGAGAGATCTCACGCCCCCCACACCTTGCGAGCGACCCCCCCCCCCCCCATTTCTCCCTGAAACTAGAGCAGTGTGCATAGCTTACATATTCACCACAGGCCGCCCATCAGTTAAACACGGCCAACAATAGTCAATCAAGAGCTGAAATTTTCCAAGTCCAGCTGGTCCATTTTCCTTGGACGAACCTGGCCCATTTACAATACCGATCTGTGTTTGTTCCCATAGAAGCTACATACGAAGTTTCATTAAAATCCTTGCATCAGTCTTTTAAGTTATCGTTTTAACAAGCTCTTGATTAGAGACCGACAGACCGACAGACACACGCGGTCGATCACATATATTCCCTATGGGCAGCTTCTCAATAAGCACACACCTGAGTTGGGGTGAAGGATGGCACACCTCGTACGTCTCCCTGCTGCTACATACCTCAAGGTCACATCCAAATGTCACGGACGGTGGCACGACCCCTGAACTACCGCGTTCACAGCAGCTTCGTCCGCCGTGGCCACGTCAAAAAATCAGCGTTCTGGACACGTAAAAAAGTCAGCGTTAATAAAATGTGTCAAGCAAGGCAAATCAATGATTTCATTGCGGACGAAGCACATTTTACATTGGGCATAATAATTATTTTACTTCAAATTACATAACAATCTGCCACTAAAGTTTCATGGCACGCTCCAAAATTATACATTTATTACAAATCAATCAGCATCGGGTATTAACTTTCTTTGCTACCAGTTTCTTTTGAATCTCTCTCTCTCTCTCTCTCTCTCTCTCTCTCTCTCTCTCTCTCTCTCTCTCTCTCTCTCTCTTTTTTATTTTTTTATTTTTTGTGTGTTTTTTTTTTTGCTTTTTTATTGTTTGAAAGTAACGGTGAAATCTTGTCATTTACACAGCTGCATATTAGTGGCATAAAACAATGCATCGCTACTGCTGGCAGTGTCTTTCACCATTTCCCCGCACTTAAAACAAGAATGTCCATTTTGACAAGCCGAGACCTGGTGCAACAAGTTTCAAATAGTTGCCAGAATGTGGTAGTATTTTAAAAAGTGGTTACTGAAAAATTGTCAAAGGCCGGCATTGGCCTAATATTTGGCGGATCCCAAGAAAAAAATTTCAAATAATAGTAATGCTGTTACTGTTTTGAAGCTTTTAAAAGAATGCAGGAACATTCGAGAATCTTCTGGAAAACGCTGAAATCCCCAGCGTAGTTAACACCTATGCTTAGTTAACAAAGGAGCCAAAAAATGGGGAGGCGAGGAGGGTTGTTAACGTTATGCACCTTTCTTGGTTTTCTATGCGAGTTTAATAGTGTTTTATCAAAACCGTGCGACGTATCCGAGGAATAACTTCACCAAATTTAAAGTCGATCCGACTTTCCTATGTCGGGACATTTTGCTTAACAGCAGAAATTTTGCTACCCGTCAAAAGTTGAAACAGTCGTCCGACTGAACCAAGAAATATCCATATATATTTTTAAGTCGAAATTACCTTCCTCTATCGAGATACTATGCATACAAGATCTGGTTAAAAATACATACCTATTTTACGAGATGACCTCAGAGGCCGCATTCGTTCCTTCTACTCGCGAAAAAAATTTAAATTTCTTTCGGACCTACCAAGCAACAATTGCACCAAGTTTCAACTTTCTAAGATGTTCAGCAGCTGAGAAATTTCGCACACAAGATTTTTACGTAATGGCGTAAAGACCTGCCCTAATAACGTGACGTATGTGAAAAGTTGATAGAACCGTCCGATGGACCCAAGGAATACCCATGTAAAATTTGAAGTGGATAGAATTTTCCGTTATCGAGATATTTTGCACACAAGATCTTGTTTATAATATTTACATATTTTACGTGATGACGTCATACGCCGCATTCATTCGTTCTACTCGCGAAAAAAATTCAAAGAGCCCTTCGGACCAACCAAGCAACAATCCCACCAAGTTTCAACTTTCTCCAATGTTCAGCGGCAGAGAAATTTCGCAAACAAGATTTTTATGTAATGACGTCATGCGCCTGCCCTAATCACGTGACATGCGTCAAAAGTTGACACAACTGTCCGACCTAGCCAGGGAATCAATCGATCAAGTTTGAAGTCGATCCGACGTTTCGTTCTCGAGATATCATGCACACAACACTTTGTTCACAATAGACTGACACACACATACACAGAGGGAGAGACACACATACACACACAGAACGTACAAACACTATACGTCTCCCCTTGGTCGGGGAGACATAATTAACCAGAAAATAAATGTAAATGTGACTTAAATGACTTAAATTAAGCAGAAATTAAGCTTAAATGTGAGTAATTTATCTAAATGTCGTCTTTTAGCAAGCTGTAAAAATTTATTGTAAATGTAAATCTCCAAATTGTCAGTCCTAAAAGCTCATACCCACTCGACACCTTACCTTTTCCTTTTTAAACACTTTCGCTCTGAAAGTTGGGGCATGTTGGAACATTCGCAAACCAATGTGAGCTTTTTAAATTTATCCCACCCTGGGAGTGCAAAATTCACGGCTTCAGCTATGTTAAAACTGGTAATAAAACAAGCATGGTAACCCATGGGAAAAGGTCACAATAAACTCACCAGGATTGAATTGAATGGAACTAGATTTTCAGACGGTAGGTTAGGTGGCATAACGAAGGTTTTGTGACGCAAATAATGTTTACACGCAATGGTGTTATTGAAGGATTTTGCTATTTTTTTCAAACTTCCTGTTGTGGAATTGCGTTGAGTACAGATCCGCATCCTCGGTATGCCAAAAGAATGTTGTTCTCCACATTCCAAAGTAGAAATAGGGTTTGTCAATCCCATCCACTGGGTCGTCAGTCTTGTCTAACTATGTTGGCAGGTTACACTAATTCCATTCCATAAGCCTTTCAGAAACAGGCTGCCATTTACGTCGGCTCCATAAAAGGGTGATAGTAGGTGATGTTGTCCCAATACTTATTTTCTAATTCAGAAATATCTTTCGCGAATGGAGTCTTGAACTGCACGGAGTTTGCTTTTTCACAAAATTCCAAAGCCTTCATTGAAGGGTTGTTGATGTTCATTTGGGAGTCCAAAACCGCGTACGATTTGTTTGTATGGAGTTTCAATTACTAAATTTTTTCAGCTTGGATTAAAAAGCTTATCTCTCCACTCGCGTGGCGGAATTTCCTTACAAATGCCATCAACACTTCCTCCTCCCTTTCTATAAAATTCATATACTGTCCGAAATCGCTGAATTCATCTAGGTTGGGTGTGTACGCTTTGATAGACAGCGCCATTGTGTCAGTCTACAAAACATAAACATACATTACATTTTAATTTTGGTGCTTAGAGGGAAACTTTCAAGGAAAGAAGATCGTTGGTGGTTGTTTCATAAAAATTAATTGTGTTTATTGCACCACAGAAACGACTTCTTTAACGTGTAGTACAAAATAAATCACACCCTATTCGGACTGAACTTGTTTTCCCTTCTGAGTAACTGTTTTATTTCTTCTCTATGGAATTGTATGCTACCCGTATAAGTACAGGTAAAAATTTTATCACAAATACGGGAGGACTGTCCGTATATGTTATGCAAAAACTTACCGTACTCGGTCAGGATTGGATTTCCCTACATCGAAACAGTTTATGTGCACCAAGTGAATGAGATAAATAAATTTTCCACTTGTGTAATATTAAGGAATATCATTATGTCTCCATACGTGTTGCTGAAGTTATTTTTGATGACCAAAAAAGTTGTCAAAAATAATGAAAAAATGGGAAAATTAACAGGAGAGGGGTGGTGTTCAAGTTTTTTTAATAACTCTTTAAGTTTATAAGATATGGACAAAATTTATTATTTGCGTTTAAAGACCAATAAACATAGTTCCATGTAATATATAATATATTTACGTTTCAGCAAGCTTTCTTTGATAAAAGTGACGATTTTGACATCACGACGGTCAAAAGCTAGGTATTTTCGTGGTCGAACAAGGGTAATTTTTTGATCTTATCAAAACAACATGGAATTTTAAAACACGTATAAATATTATCTTATTATAGAACACGGAATATCCTTTAAATTCGTATATTTTTCACGTCCCTGAAGTAATTTTTGATGAATTTTAAAACACGTATAAATATTATCTTATTATAGAACACGGAATATCCTTTAAATTCGTATATTTTTGTCTGAAGTAATTTTTGATGACCAAGAATATTTGTCAAACATGATGAATTAATAGGAAAACTGACCGGAAGGGGGTAATGTTGAAGTTTATTTAATAACTTTTTCAGGTTATAAGATATCGACAAGTTTTATTATTTGTTGTGAAGGTCTGCTAACGTAGTTTTATTTAATATGTAATTAATTTACATTTAAAGTCGATATGTTAAAAAAAGTGACGATTTTGACGTCACGACGGTCTAAAATCAGGTATTTTGATTCTCGGATAAGGGTAACTTCAACTTATCAAAACAACATGAAATTTCAAAACATGCATAAATCACGCATTATTTTATTAAAGAACACGCAATATCCTTTAAATTGGTATACTTTTCACGTCCCTGAAGTAATATCTGATGTGCCAAAAATATTTGTCAAAAATAACGATCAAATGGGAAAATTGACTAGGGGGTGGTGTGCAAGTTTAATTAATAACTCTTAAGAGCCATAAAATATTGACAAGATTTATTATTTATTTTAAAGGCCAGTAAACACAGTTTTATTTAATATATAAATTGTTTACATTTAAAGGCGATGTATTAGAACAAGTGGCGATTTTGACGTCACGACGGTCAAAAATGGGGTTTTGCTGCTCGAACAGGGGTAACTTATCGAACAGGGGTAACTTATCGAAACCGCATGAATTTTCAAAACACGCATAAATGACGAACCGTCTTATTAAAGAACACAAAAAACTTTAAATTCATGTGCTTTTCATGTCCTTGAAGTCATTTTTGTTGGCCAAGATATGTCAAAAATAATGAAAAAGTTGGAAAATTGACCAAAAGGGGGGTGGTATTGAAGTTTATTTAAGAACTCTTTAAGTTTATAAGATATCGACAAGATTTATTATTTGGTTTAAAGGCCAATAAATACACTCTCATTTAATATATATATATATATATATATATATATATATATATATATATATATATATATATATATATATATATATATATATATATATATATATATTTACGTTTAAAGATGCTTTTTAAAAAGAAAGTGACGATTTTGACGTCACGACGGTCAAAAATTTGGGTATTTTGGTGCTTGAACAGGGGTAACTTCAACTTATCAAACAAGTTAGTTAGTTAGTTAGTTAGTTAGTTATTTGATTGGTTTAACGACACCGCCAACCTATTGCAGGTCATATTGTGTCTTTCCTGGTAACTTTGTAGCATTTATACTTTACTAATTAAAAGTCACTATAAGATAAAATCTTAAATATACTAAAACGCTAGACTTAATGGTGATCTACACATAAGAATACAGGTTAATCTCTTTTAAAAATTCTAAGACCTTGTTGGAATTTACTTTTTCAAAGAGCTCTCTCATAGAGTCAACTCTATAATAACGGGGACAAATGTGATTGAAGTCTATACAATCTATCAAGATGTGTTTCACTGTATACCGTTCCTGACAACTTATACATTCGGGTTGTGGTTCACCTCTTAAGAGGTGTTTGTGAGTAGTGTAAGAGTATTGTATTGTTGTGTTCTTTAGATCCCTTTCAACTGCTATGGTTATATCGGGATCCCCCTGCCATATTATACTGAAATGGGGCATTCCAGCCCCCCTGCTGACCCTTATATGTGGAGTGCCTCACAGGGTAGCGAGGAGGAGTCCCAATTTTAGGTATGACCCGACCGGGGTTTGAACCCACGATCTTCCAGTCTCGAGGCGGACACTCTAACCACTAGTCCACCAGAGGCTGGTAGTGTAAGAGTGTCCTATTCTTAATATCGTAGAGACTCAATGAGTCTCGTATCAGATATTAAGCTGATAAGAACACGCAATGAAAGATTGTACACACAGATTTGCATGTGTATTACGAAATCCAACATTACAAACATGCTATTTTCATATACATTTTAATTTTTTTTTTGTTTTTTCAGTTTTTTTTTATTTTGATTTTTTGTGGTTGTCTCCACACTGTAATTAGCTTACAGATATCCGAACGTTTCCAGGCCTAAAGTTAATACATACGAGCTTATCTTGTCTAGTCCCAGTGGACCCTTTCTGTCTTCCTAGGTCAGAAAGGGTCACAGTTCCTGTAATAGAAATGACCATTGATCTCAACTTTTGAGGCTATGGATCTTTCGGCGCACGTTCCAGGACACCAAGGTTCGGACTAGCAGGCCTTTTTTTAAAAAAAGCACATTGGGAAGTATAATGGCGCATTGTTTTCGACCACAGCGAAGCTACTAAACTTTAGTAAAGAGTGATTTTGCACATAACAGTATTTTTTAAAATAACAATTTATGAAGCAAATAAGAAATCAGATATTTTTGTCATAGGTGAACTACAGCATTTTACGACTACGGTAGTCTATTTCGGAATAGACTACCGATCTTCAAATCCTTTTAAATGGAGCGTTTTTGTGTAATTTTAAATTTAAATATTATAAAACCTGCAAGTAATATATGCTTCAATGTAATATGTATGAAAAATTTTAAACGTTCTATTCCAGAGAATTTTTAACTTCGGTAGTCTATTCCAGAATAGACGGTTGTCTATTCCGGAATAGACTACCGTAGTCGTAAAATGCGTTAGTTCACCCATGACAAAAAATATTTGATTTCTTATTTGCTTCATAAATTCTTATTTTAAATAATACACTGTTACATGCAGAATCATTGTTGTTGTGGGCGATAATGAGAATTCTATATCCTGATTTAAAGAAAACATCTATTTTTCTCAGTACAAGATTGTTATCTGAACATAAAAATTGTGCGCCATAATTTATAATTGGACCATTTATGAGATGCACCCTCTTGAAAATAACGCCATTGGCCCCAGTCGTGCGCCGAGATTGGCCAAATTGAGATCAATGGCATGTTCTATTATAGGAACTAGGACTCTCGCTGGGAAGGAAGCAAGAGTCATCTAGGACAAGCCGAAAAAAATACCTTTCCCTTGATTTTCTTAGGGATTTTGACACTTTCTACAATGTCATTGTAGTTGACCTCCCCTGAAATGACATCTGTAGGCAAGTACAACAGTCGTATTGCACTCCGTTTCATATAGGAAACACCCAGTTTGAGTGTTTCTCTATTTACTTTTTCTATCTTCCCCACCATTATCTCTTCACCAGCAATGACAATGGCGAAATCACCCTCTTTATATCCAGGAAGGAAGTAATCATTTGTTGGTGTATCCACTGCCCCATTTTTTAATTGTTTTAAAAGTTTATGCGTGCACCGTACCTACGAACCTTAGCAGCGGATTCTTGTCTTATTTTATCTAATTCTAATTTTGGCCTCTTCACGTTTTCTTTTTTTGTTGTAGACACACTCTTTTGCAGTGTTTCTGGGCATATTCTTTGTCCGAGTCTAATTATATGTCTCTCCCTAAGGGAGACATATATAGCATTTGATGTGTCCGTCCGTCCGTCTGTCGGCCCGTCTGTCTATCTATCCGTCCGTCTGTCTGTCTGTCTGTCTGTCTGTCCGCAGCGAGTTCTTATGGAATTAATAAGTCGATTTTTCTCAAAACAAACATACATATTGCGGTACATGTCTAGATGATGCCCCTGTTATTTTTTTTGTTCCTTGAAAAATTCTATTTTTTGGCGAATTTTTGAACATAGGGGATGGGGGAGGGGGGGGGTTCGTGCATTTGTTTTTTACTTTGGCAGGCTATATCTCCGAAACAGTTTGGATAAGGCTCAGACGTCGCAAGAAGAACATATATAGCGCAAATGTATACTGCAAAGTTTTTCTTCATTTCCGTTGAAAATGTATTTTTGGCCAATTTTTAAGTTTTGGTTTTTTCACTTTTTGGGGCTATATTGTTGCCATATCTCCGAAACAGTTTGTTGGATTAGACTGCGTTTCAAGAAGAAACCACATATAGTGCAAATGTTCACTGCGAAGTTTTTCTTAATTTCTATTGAAAATGTATTTTTGGCGATTTTTTAAATTTATGATTTTTAAGTTTTTTGGATATATTGTTGCGATATCTCAGAAACAGTTTGTTCGATTCGGCTGAAACGTGGCAAGAACTGCGAAGTTTTTCTTCATTTACTGTAAAAATGCATTTTTGGCGCTTTTTTTTTCAATTTTTGGGGCTCGCCAATGTTGTACTTTTAAGCAAGGAATTTTTTCCACGTGACTGATTGGCGGCGGGGAAGAGATATCCGTTTTTGTTTTAACAAAAACACTAGCCAGTCTAGTTTTCTTTTCCTATCGTGTTGTTGAGGGATAACTTGAGGTATGAGCATGTTCTGCAGAGAAATGGATTTAGGATTTCTATTGAAAGAAAGTGTTATTTAATAACTCATTATCTTCATAAGATATCGACAAGATTTTGACGTCACAACGGTCAAAAATGGACTATTTTGGTGGTTGAACAGGGGTAACTTCAACTTATCAAAAAGGCCTGAAATTTCAAAACACGAATAAATGGCGTATTAGTTTGTTAAAGAACACACAAAAACCTTTGAAGAGATGTACTTTTCAAGTCTCTGAAGTTATTTTTGATGACCAAAAATGGTTGTCAAAAATAATGAAAAAAATGGAAAAAAATTGACAGGAGATGGGCTGGTGTTGAAATTTATTTAATAACTCTTTAAGGTAATAAGGTATGGACAAAAAATTTTATTTATGTTAAAGGCCAACAAACATAGTTTCATGTAATATATAATACATTTACGTTTCAACAAGCTTTCTTTGATAAAAGTGACGATTGTGACGGTCACGACGGTCAAAAATGGGATGACCACAAATAGTTCTTCAAAATAATGAAAATATGGAAAAATTGACCGGAAGGGGGTGGTGTGCAAGTTTAATAAATAACTCTAAGAGTGTAAGATATCGACACGATTTATTATTTGTTTTAAAGGCCAGTAAACACAGTTTTATTTAATATATAATTTGTTTACATTTAAATTCGATTAGCTTAAAAAAAGACGGTTTTGACGTCACGACGGTCAAAAATCAGTTGTTTTGGTGCACGAAGAGGGGTAACTTCAACTTATCAAAACAATATAAAATTTCAAATCAGGCATAAATGACGTATTATTTTATTACAGAACGCGCTTTAAATTCGTATACTTTTCACATCCCTGAAGTTATATCTGATGACCAAAAATATTTCTCAAAAATAATGAAAAATGGGAAAATTGACCAGAAGTGGGGTGGTGTTTCAGTTTATTTAATAATTTGTTAAGTTTATAAGATATCTCGTCCCGGGCATGACATTAAACTGTCTAGGTCCGTCCCTTTAAATATTAAAACACCCCTTGACCCTATGGAGGGCCGGAGTTTTTATATTCCGATCTACTCGGGGTATCAGTCTTGCTGGGTTTACCTCAGTTCTACTGGTATCTCGCCACCCCCACCTTACCTTACCTTACCTTACTTATAATATACACCTTCTCAATAATATATACCTGTAACAAATACTTAAATAATTGCTTTTCTCTTCACAAATAAACTACTTTCTACCATCTTAATATTCTAACTACCTTTAAGACACAATACAATCCCGAAGGGTTTATAGGTGTCGAACAATCTAATACTTCAACACCTCTCTTAGTTTCACTATAAATATACCTTTGTGCAGTAATTATAAAATAGCTGGGGTCTCCTTCACTGTATGTACTCCAGTCTTACCTTGCTGGTCTCTGCCCATGCATATTACTGCTGTTCAACGTTCCCGCGCAAATCGCATAAAAGTGCGGCAGTCTATTGTGCGTTATTCGGTATTGTTTCAGCAGCTTGGGTCTCCTTCATTGTGAGTTCTCAAGTCATATATACGCACCTTGCCGTGGACTGCATCCCTTAATGAAGGAGGACGGAACCTGGTCAATGAGACATCTTGTGACTTAGGCAGGCCTTCAAATTACAAAAATCTGCTAAGGAACCTGCTTGTCAACACTTGTCAACACTTGTCCTTCTTTGGTCCTTCTCTTCGGCTAAGAAGGGTGGTCGTGAGGCCGGTCATACCCTGTCAATAGTCTAAACTCTAGTCAAACTAAACCTACCCACCTCTTCATTAAACTTGCAAACTATTGCCATTACCCACTTCTGATGTCAAATAATTAACTAATTATAATAAACTCCTTTCTTTTTTCAGCATGAATATTATGAATCATGAAGTATCATGAAGTACCATGAACATCAATAATAACACAGACAACTCACTAAACCTTCAATCTCGGGGGTTTTCTTACCCCATACTTACAAATTAAAACTATATCCTTGCATTTACCTTGTCAGACTGTTCCCACGTTGATCGCATAAAAGCGTGGCAATCTGTTGTGCGTTTACCAGATAAAACTCCAGGGGTCTTCTTCGCTGAAAGCACTCCTGTCCCCAAAAACGCACTTTGCCGTGGATTGTACACCTTATGGGATAGGGACCGGTGACCTGGCTGTTGCGGTTACCAGATTCTAGGCAATACAGGGCCTGGTGACCAATACACGGCTTTGGCCCGATTCTTCAACCCAAAAAGGGTGGTCGTGTTGGCCCGTCACGATCAGTAACGGCTGGTCGTTCATGTTAACCATACTGCGGCTTATGGGCTAATCAAAGGGCGTAGGATGGAGAATATCACCGCGCCTGGTAGAGTATATCAGGTGACCTAGCCAAAAGGTCGGTCAAAATAGGGCCGGGGCCGGCAGACCTGACGAAACTGAATATTCACTACGGATGGAAAGTATACAAATACTACTAAAACGCCGCAAAAGCGGCCACACATCAAAACAGAGTCACCTCCGATGATTTTTCCGGAGTTCATAATTGTTTCGAGCCTGAACGGACCACTAAAACTCTCGCCTTTCGTGATTGAGAAACAATTGACAGCTATCATTGGTTCCAACTACACAGTCAAACGCATGCGATCCGGGGACTTGTTGGTTCGGGTAGTAACAGCTAATCAGAGCAAGTCTCTGCAACACTACCCAATTTGTCGGTTACACAGTAAAATGCCCACCAAAAAAAATAGCCTAAATGTATCGAAAGGCGTAGTGGCAGACGCAGAAGTGATGTGCTGTTCCGAGGATGAGATGGTCGAAGGGCTCACAGACCAAAGTGTCATAGCAGCCAGAGCTATGGGAAAAAGAGGGACCTATATGTTCACATTTCAAAGGTCCTCGCTGCCACAAAAAATAAAAGTCGGTCATCTGAGTCTGGAAGTGAAGGCATATATCGCAAACCCGTTGATAGATAGCTCACTCTTCGTAGATGCCATGTTGTGTAGAGGCAAAAGTATGAATTTAATACAGCGTCGTCTTCAGCCGAGTATTTATTCTCTCCAAGTTTGGGCGAATAAGAATGGTTTTAAATTTTCACAAACCAAAACGGTTTTTGTATGCACTTTTGTAAAAAAAAAAAAGAAGAAAACAACACGACGATCCAGTTTTACACATCTCCGATGTGGAAATCCCTGTTGTTAAGGAGAACAAATTTTTAGCTTTAATTTTTGATAAGAACTTAGTTTTACCCAACATATCAAACACCTCCGAAGAAAGTGTCAGAAGGCTTTAAATTTACTAACAGTCATCTCCTCCCACGATTGGGGAGCAGGTCGTGATACTGAACTCATCTTGTATGGAGCTCTAATTAGATCGCGAATGGGCTATGGCAGTATAGTTTATGGTTCATCAAGACCATCCTATATGAAAATGCTAGAACAGATACAGAATCAAGGCTTAAGAATATATTTAAATGCCTTTAGAACATCTCCAGCCGACAGTTTACACGTTGAAGCAAATGAACAACCTCTCAATATCCGGCGATTAAAACTTGCCATGCAGTATTCTATAAAACTTTACGCCAACAGAAATAACTCTACTCATTAGATTGTTTTCGGGTCACATTATGCGGATTGAGGTACCAATGCTACCCCCCCTTTTGGAAGTAGAATTATACCACACCTGTAAGAAGCAGGTATAATCGTTGAATCTGTTGCAAATTACAGAATCCCCAACCAACCCCCTAGGAAGATAACGAAACCTGTGGCCGTGAAGACTCCTTCTGAGTTCTCAAAAGAACAAACTAATCCGTGTGTATTTCAGTCAAAATTTGCAGAATTAAAAGATAACTAGAGCGGCCAGTGCACACAAAACATAAGAGATCAGGCTTATATTATACACTTTCAATTGATACCTACTTAGTTTCGTTTTTTGTAAACAAAAACAAACGTCTCCCCGACTAAACCCATGGCACCTTCCCCCCCCCCCAAACTGAAATAAAATATTCACTTATCCGAGTCTGGAAGGTGGTCGCTAAAACGGGTTTTACTTCTCATCCAGATCTAAGTTGGTCACTATATTAGTTTTATTGTACGTTACATTTTTATCCGGGTCTAGAAGTTGATTAAGACAGGCAGATTTTACCGTACGTCTTCTTACCCGAATCTGGAAGGTGTCACGGCAAACCGTTCTTACTTAACATCTTTTTATCCAGGTTTTGAAGGCCGTATTTATTTATTATTATTTTTTGCTAATCATCCTCCACACGCCCCCTCCCCCAAGCTATTTACTGTAGGTCCGACTATAAACACAACTCAAGGTGGCCGCTAAAACGGATTTTACTGTAGGCCCCTCTCATCCAGATCTGAAGTTGGTCACTATAGTAGTTTTACTGTACGTTACATTTTTATCCGGGTCTGGAAGGTGGTCAAGACAGGCAGGTTTTACCGTACGTATTTTTACCTGAATGTGGAAGGGGTCACGACAAACGGTTCTTACTTTACATCTTTTTGTCCAGGTCTTGAAGGTGGTCGGGATTTTTTTGCTAACCATCATCCTCCACCCCCCCCCCCCAGCTATTTACTGTAGGTCCGACTATAAACACAACTCTAACCCTTTTAACCAAAGCAGCGGTAACGGTTTGTACCCTAAGTGTAGTTATAGCCATGATAGACTACCGGTACCTTGTCTTCGCACATTCCCATATGCCAAATAGCACTAGGGAGGCATTCTTCATAACTGCGCATCAGATGACGCACCTCGGGGGAGGCATTTCGCTGCCAAAATGGTGAGCTGCTCCTCATAGCACAAGATATCAGACGACCCACTTTAATAGCGAAAAATGCTTCTACAAACAATGCTAATCGATACAACATAGATCCTATATATAGAACACCTTGGCAACCTAATCAAGTATGCAGAGAAAAAAAATCAATAGCTAGAGCTGCTTAGACCTATAATACGACAATAGCATTCCATGACCTCGTAGATAACGACTCCATCATGCACCGCAACTGACACTGACCCCTGACTTAGTGGCATGTTACGTGACAACCATAGATGAGAAATGCACAAAAAGCTCAATTTCAGGCAATAACAAATAACAATGGACCGACAGTAATGCTGTTACTGTTTTGAAGCTTTCTAAAGAATGCAGGAACACTTGAGAATCTTCTGGAAAACGCCGAAATCTCCTGCGTAGTTAACACCTATGTTTAGATAACAAAGCGACCAAAAATTGGGAGGCTGGGGTGGGGTGTTGACGTTTTGCACCTTTCTTGATTTTCTATACGAGTTTAATAATGTTTAACAAAACCGTGTGACTTATCCGAGGAATAACTAAACCAAATTTAATGTCGATCCGACTATCCTATGTCGAGATATTTTGCTTAACAACAGATGGTTTTTTTACCCCTCAAAAGTTGAAACAGTCGTCTGACTGAACCAAGGAATATCCATATAAAATTTTAAGTCGATATGACTTTCCGTTATCGAGATATTATGCATACAAGATCTGGTTCCAAATATACACATATTATGCGATGACGTCATACGCCGCATTCGTTCGGTCTACTCGCAAAAAAATTCTAGAGAATCTTTCGGACATACCCAGCAACAATCCCACCAAGTTTCAACTTTCTCCAATGTTCAGCAGCTGAGAAATTTGGCACATAAGATTTTTACGTAATGACCTAATACACCTGCGCTAATCACGTGACATGCGTCAAAAGTTGAGAGAACCGTCCGAATGATCCAAAAAATATCTATATAAAATTTGAAGTCGATGGGACTTTCCGTTATCGAGATATTTCGCACACAAGACCTTGTTTATAATATACACATATTTTATGTGAGGACGTCATACGCCGCATTCGTTCTACTCGCAAAAAAATCTACAGAGTGTTTTGGACCAACCAAGCAACAATCCCACCAAGTTTCAACTTTCTGCGATGCTCAGCGGCTGAGAAATTTTGCACACAAGATTTTTATGTAATGACGTCATACGCCTGCCTTTATCACGTGACATGCGTCAAAAGTTGAAAAAACTGTCCGACTGACCCAAGGAATATTGGTATAAAATTTGAAATCGATAGGACTTTCCATTATCGAGATATTTTGCACACAAGATCTGGTTCGTAATATATACATATTTTACGTGATGACGTCATACGCCGCATTCGTTCGTTCTACTCGCGAAAAAAATCTGCAGAGTCTTTCGGACCAACCAAGCAGCAATCCCACCAAGTTTCAACTTTCTGCGATGCTCAGCGGCTGAGAAATTTTGCACACAAGATTTTTATGTAATGACGTCATACGCCTGCCTTTATCACGTGACATGCGTCAAAAGTTGAAAAAACTGTCCGACTGACCCAAGGAATATTGGTATAAAATTTGAAATCGATAGGACTTTCCATTATCGAGATATTTTGCACACAAGATCTGGTTCGTAATATATACATATTTTACGTGATGACGTCATACGCCGCATTCGTTCGTTCTACTCGCGAAAAAAATCTGCAGAGTCTTTCGGACCAACCAAGCAGCAATCCCACCAAGTTTCCACTTTCTCCAATGTTCAGCAGCTGAGAAATTTTGCACACAAGATTTTTACGTAATGACGTCATACGCCTGCCCTAATCACGTGACATGCGTCAAAAGGTAATAGAACTGTTCGACCTTACCAAAGAATAAATCGATTAAGTTTGAAGTCGATCCGACGTTTCGTTCTCGATGTATTTTGCACACAACACTTTGTTCACAACAGACTGACACACACACACACACGTACACACACGCACACACACAGAACGTACAAACACTATATGTCTCCCCTTGGTCAAAAATGTAGGAGGAGATACATTTTAATTTTTTTCTTCAAAAAGTCCCCAAAAAATAAAAAATCACCCGATCGACTAGAAAAGCACAAGCCGTACGCACGGCTCCTTACGAATGCCTCACAACAAAAATAAAAGACATCGGATCAAAGATGTAGGAGGAGATACATTTTAACATTTTTTCTTTAAAAATCATCCAAAAATTAAAAAATCACCCGATCAACTAAAAAAGCACAAGCCGTATGCAAGACCTTTTAGGGGTGCCTCATACCAAAAATAAATGACATCTGATAAAAAATGTAGGAGCAAATACATTTTAAAATTTCTTCTTCAAAAATTCCCCAAAAATTCAAAAATCACCCGATCGACTAGAAAAGCATAAGTAAGTATTTGTGAAACACGAGCAGGCCCAACCTCCCACAAATTCAAAGGGGTATAAAGCAATAACGGACAAACGGACGGACGGACACCCCAAACCTATAGGCCTCAATCCGAAGGATTGGGGCCTAACAATCCGTATGCACGACCCCTTAGGGATGCCTCACACCAAAAATAAATGACATCTGATCAAAATTGTAGGAGGAGATGCATTTTCAAACAAACTTTACTGAATAAACAACTAACTAACTCACTAACTAACGGACGCCATCCGCAAACCGATAGGAATATCCCAGCTTACGTGAGCTGGGCTAAAAACGGGCGACCTGTGAAATCAGTGCTAAGGCAAAGACACGATACCCCGTGTAGCACAGATGACCGGTGAAAGAGTGCTAGGTCGGTTTGCAAGGTGTCACACTACTGCCACTTTCATCATGTTTTTTTTTTCAATAGTTCTGCATTTTGAAATTTCGACAAAAGCTGTTTTTTATTTTTAAAAAAGTAATTTTGGCAATTTTCAATGTGATTATCCGTATGTGAAATTTTGAAATTTCAGATGAATAGCTTGGGACACACAGCCATGACGACACGTTGCAATACGCGGACAAAAACACACTCATGACGACACGCATGCGGACAGACGGACAGGTTCATGACTATATCCCTATGTACACGAGGAATGCAAAAAATCTCTCTAACATTCAAAATTTTTTTGCAAATCTACAAAATAATATTCTGTGCAATATGTGTATTTTTTTCGAACTCCCTTCTGAGTCGATAATGAGAAATCGCTGCAATAAAAACCAGTAACATTTCTTCATACTACTATAAAGATACGCAGAGCAGTCGGGTTTGTACCGCCCGTGGTTGCTACAGTGTTGTCCATACTTCTGCTCATGCGAGGCCTCCTGTTCAGCTGAAGGTGTGGGAGAAATGGCCTGCAGTAAATAAAAATCGGCTGATCCCGAGGTTCACAAATTTTGGTGCGAAGTCGACCGATCTTCCTCTTTAATTTAGGAAAGACATACCTAAATATGCGTACATATCTGTACGGCTGGTTAATGACTGTTGATGTGCTATCGACTGTCGTTGTTTGCAAGAAGCGCGATCCTGAAAAAATCCCACATTGTTGTGCGTGTGAATCTCCCATTGGGCTCGACAAGACACCCACGACGACACGGAATGACAACACACCCATGACGACACGGAATAACAACACACCCATGACGACATGGAATAACAACACACCCATGACGACACGGAATGACAACACACCCATGACGACACGGAATAACAACACACCCATGACGACATGGAATAACAACACACCCATGACGACACAGCCATGACGACACGGAATGACAACACAGCCATGACGACACGGAATGATGACACTCCCATGACGACACGGAATGACAACACACCCATGACGACACGGAATGATGACACTCCCACGACGACACGGAATGACAACACACCCACGACGACACGGAATGACAACACACCCATGACGACACGGAATGATGACACTCCCATGACGACATGGAATGACAACATACCCATGACGACACGGAATGACAACACATCCATGACGACACACCCATGACGACAAGGAATGATGACACTCCAAGGACGACACGGAATGATGACACTCCAGGACGACACGGAATGATGACACTCCCAGGACGACACGGAATGATGACACTCCCATGACGACACGGAATGACAACACACCCATGACGACATGGAATGACAACACACCCATGACGACACGGAATGACAACACACCCATGACGACACGGAATGATGACACTCCCAGGACGACACGGAATGATGACACTCCCAGGACGACACGGAATGATGACACTCCCATGACGACACGGAATGACAACACACCCATGACGACATGGAATGACAACACACCCATGACGACACAGAATAAAAACACACCCATGACGACATGGAATGACAACACACCCATGACGACAGGGAATGACAACACACCCATGACGACACGGAATGGTGACACTCCCATGACGACATGGAATGACAACACACCCATGACGACATGGAATAACAACACACCCATGACGACATGGAATGACAACACACCCATGACGACACGGAATGACAACACACCCATGACGACACGGAATGGTGACACTCCCATGACGACATGGAATGACAACACACCCATGACGACATGGAATAACAACACACCCATGACGACATGGAATGACAACACACCCATGACGACACGGAATAACAACACACCCATGACGACACGGAATGACAACACACCAATGACGACACGGAATGACAACACACCAATGACGACACGGAATGACAACACACCCATGACGACACACCCATGACGACACGGAATGATGACACTCCAAGGACGACACGGAATGATGACACTCCCATGACGACATGGAATGACAACACACCAATGACGACACGGAATGACAACACACCCATGACGACACGGAATGACAGCACACCCATGACGACATGGAATGATGACACCAGACTGAATTTTTGTACACGGCCAATAAATGACCCTCTCATTAAATTTAATGACCCAGTCTGCAATGAGAACACCCCCCCCCCCCCCCCCTCCAACACACACACACACAAATATAACAGAAAATTTGTTTGTTTAAAATACACTTTACTTGCAGCTTGGGCTTGTGTCCCTTGAAAGGTATGATCTTCTGACCTTGACCGCGGTCATCTCCTGGTTGAGCGCGCGTCAGGTTCTGCTTGGGTCACCGTCTGACCTTGACCGCGGATGAGCGCGCGTCAGCTTCTGCTTAGATCTCGCAGCTTCCCTCCCTCCAGGTCACGGAACGAACTGTGAAAAACAAGATTTACCCGTTCGTAGGTCCGTTTTGTTTAGCATTGAGTTAGATCCCAAGTTTTACGATTCCTGAAGGAGCCGGTGATCTTTCTTTTTTTTTTTGGGGGGGGGGGAGAGAGAAAGCGGGGAGTGTGGCGGGGGAGGGGAAGCGCACATTTCATTGAACACTTTTTCAGCGTTCACATTACACCGTTCACTTCTTTCGCATATTTATGCAGTTTTGTTTTTTTTTTGGGGGGGGGGAGGAGGGGTGGGTGGGTGGGGGGAGAGCGGGAAGTGCAGCGGGGGAGGGGTAGCGCACATTTCATGGACTTGCCAAGCATTGAACATTTTTTTTGCGTTGACATTACCGCAGTTCCTACGCATATTTTAAGCAGTTTTCTGCGAGTCCTTGCGTTTGGAGACGCTTATTGTATCGCCTTTTAGCATTTTCAGAAAGCGGTTTTTCGAAAACCCTGGTGCCCAGGCTTTTTGTGATTAATGCAAGATATGGTTTAAAGATGTTTTGAAACGTTTCTAAAATGAAGCACACCAACCTGTATGTTGTTATTGTGAGGATTTGGAATGTTTCCCCATGAAAAGGTGTTTTTTTTTTTATTATTTTTTTAGTTAAAATTTCTTAACACCCCGCCTCCCTGTTGGTTTCTTTTTTCAACTCACGACTCGTCCTCGGGATACAACATTCCGAGATTCCCAATCAACCCCCCCCCCCCCCCCCACCCCTTTTCATCGTGTTTCATTAATCGCTCCTTATCTACGCGTCAGTGATTTTGATCTTCAAAAAAAAAATAAATAAAATAAAAAAAAATTTAAAAAAAGTCATCGTCGAAGGCGCAGACCCCAATCGGGCACAACAAGTCGCCATTTTGGCAATTTTTGACCAATTTGAAAAATAATACGACGTTACACAACTTCAATATATATATTCACTGTGCAAGATAGCCTATGCCTAGGATAAATAGTTTCGCAGAACTTGCGTGGAAAGCACCCAAGTCTTACATTGCAGTTATCTAAAAGAATCACAATTTTTGACAAGTCGCCATTTTGGCAATTTTTGGCACATTTGAAAAATAACACACCGTTGCACAACTTCAATATATATATATATATTCACTGAGCAAGGTTGCATATGCCTGGGATAAATAGTTTCAGAGGACTTGCGTGGAAACAAAACAGCATCCAAAGTGTGACACTCGGGCGGACGGAAGGACGGACGGACAAGAAGGCAATCCTATAGACCCCCCGGTCTAAAAAGTGCGTTTCATGTGTTACAACCAAACAGAACACGTAATGCAGTGTGGGGGGGGGGGGGGGAGCGGAAGGGTCGAGTTTTACATAAATCTTCTCATGGAAACCGCCCGGTGTCCCAGTATATTTTGGCCCGAAGATATCTTGGCTCCCACATACGAGTGGCTTGCCTACAACACTAACACAGAGCCGAGATATCCAACGCTGAATTAAATAAAGTGAGAATGAATTATGTAATGGAGTATATTTTGAAATTTCCCTGCGTAATATAAGAGTTCAGTAAGCAGGTCAATTGAAGTTGTTGTCCAACAGCAATGCTCTTCAGCGGTTCGGTCTGTTGTGTATAACACTTTTATACTCCACAGACCCACTGCGGATTCCGCGACAACAGTACTGAGTGGAACTACTTTTTAAGAATTCCGCGACAACAGTACTGAGTGGAACTACTTTTTAAGAACTCCGCGACAACAGTACTAAGTGGAACTACGTTTTGAGAATTCGCGACAACAGTGCTGAGTGGAACTACTTTTTAAGATATCCTAGAATATCCTGTCCGGCGGGAAGTTATCCTAGAGAGGAGAGGGGCAATAATTTCCTGTTCGGGGGGGGGGGGGGGGGCAAGTTATCCTAGAGAGGGGGGAAGACATCCTAGAGCATCCTGTCCCGGGGGGGGGGGCTTATTCTATAGCGGGGGAGACATCCCGGAATATCCTGTCCGGCGGCGGCAAGTTATCCTAGAGAGGAGCCAAGACAGCCTAGGATATCCTGCCGGGGGGAGGGGGGATATGTCCTTTGTTAGAAATCACGACCTAGGCAATAGATTTTAACCCGCTTACTTTTTAGAAATTCTACCAGTAAATTAACGTCACATCAGTAGTAGCATAACTACTTTGGCTTGCAAGGCAAGGGGTTTTTGAATTTGTGCGAGCAGCCGTTGGTATCTTTTTTTTTCTTGACAGTGATCGGATATCTTGTGTCATTTCCTCCACTGGCACTACGGGCCCTAGGACCACGAAACGTGAGACTTGGGTGGAACTTGATATGAACGTGTGTATGACACTTTTTATTTTCGCCTCCGATTTCGTTTTCTTGTTTAAAACGGAATGCGAAAAGAGTGCATTTTTGGCAAGTAAATGCGGAGCATTGCACGCACAGCACAGAAGACACAGTTGCCCTGCTTTGAGCTCTCACTGCGTAAATAGATAACACGGGGTATGCCTGATCAGTCAATAAAACCTTAAGTCAACAAAAACCAAACACTACTCGGCTTATCAGACGTATTCAAGCTGTGTTGTTTGCAATATATTATTCAAGAAATAGCCCATTGAAGGAAGTATTTTTGCGTTTTAATTTTTGTCAAGTGTTAAACATTTCGCTAGCAAAATGAGGTTCTAGTCTATGATCTGTGTTCGTGGCTCTTTTTTTCTTTTCGAAACTGGTTTCTCATCCTCGCTGTTCGCCACCTGATTTATAAATCTCAACCAGAGATATACATTTATTTTAAGGTTCCTTATTCTAACCGAACTGTCTGTTCGGAGCCCGGCGGCTTCGGTCAGTGCTCGTGCGGGCGGGTTCTATGGCTTCGGTCAGTGCTCGTTCGGGCGGGGCCTTATGATTTCGGTCAGTGCTCGTTTGGGCGGGGCTCTATGGCTTCGGTCAGTGCTCGTTCGGGCGGGGCTCTATGGCTTCGGTCAGTGCTCGTTCGGGTGGGGATCTAAGATTTCGGTCAGTGCTCTCATGTATCTTAACAAATATAAGGCAAGTTGGGGCAGCGACAAATGTACAAGTTAGTCGCGTGGAAGGCGATATAAACATACACATATAAACACACACGCCGGTCAAAGATTAGACATTAAAAACTGACACCCCCACCCCCACCTCAAACAGAAAAAATGTGGAACTAGTGGGCCACAAATTTCGGCTGCAGATCGATGGAGTTCCGTCTACTGATGAATCGATGTTTGGTGCAGGCTTAACGCACTAATCGTTTTTGCTTATCGCTTGTAGCACGGACAGGGCGACCCAGACGAAGCCCCACAGGACTGACTTTTGATCCCCGGATGAAAAACTTTTCAATATATGGTTTGCAAGTGCCGGGAACAACAATCGCAGTTTTCTTTCTTTCTTTTTTTTTTTGCCAACAGACCCGTAGCCAAGATTTTCTTTTGGGTGGGGGGGGGGGGGGGGGGGGTTCTAAAATGCCCCAACTAGCCCAAGTCCTAAGTTTTCTATGAATCTTTTTTGTGACAGTGCGAAGGTTTCCAGTTTGTAACGACGTCTTTTGAACGTCTATAGAACCCATAGAACCCCCACTGGCTACGGGCCTTTACAACAATCCATCCTACAATTGGAGGACACCGCCGATCGATCGATTGAGATGGGAGCGGGACAAATCGTACCCAAGACAAATTGTACCCAGGTCAAAACGTACCCAGGTCAAATCGTACCCAGGTCAAATCGTACCCAGGTCAAAACGTACCCAGGTCAAATCGTACCCAAGACAAATCGTACCAAGGTCAATCGTACCCAGGTCAAAACGTACCCAGGTCAAATCGTACCCAAGACAAATCGTACCCAGGTCAAAACGTACCCAGGTCAAATCGTACCCAGGTCAAATCGTACCCAAGACAAATCGTACCAAGGTCAAATCGTACCCAGGTCAAATCGTACCCAAGACAAATCGTACCCAGGTCGAATCGTACCCAGGTCAAAACGTACCCAGGTCAAATCGTACCCAAGACAAATCGTACCCAGGTCAAAACGTACCCAGGTCAAATCGTACCCAGGTCAAATCGTACCCGGATCAAAACGTACCCAGGTCAAAACGTACCCAAGACAAATCGTACCCGAGTCAAATTGTACCCAAGACAAATCGTACCAAATTTATTCAAGTGCAAAAAAGCATTTTCACAGCCACCATTTCTGAAACATGCCGTGGTGCGTATTCAATTTGTCAGTTATTGCAGGAGCTGCACAGAAACCAAAACTGTGCATGAAAGAGCCTTTTCTTCTCATTCATTTTGTTCAATCAAAGGGCTTTTATCTGCATGTGTCACAATCCGAAGCTCTGTTACTTAATCAATTTAAAACGATTATTCAACTATGATCTCTTTCATGTAAAGTTCAATTGCAGCTTTGAGTAAACGTGTTTGTAAATAGCATGCTCTCCCGCCTTGTGTGTAATTGCAATTTTCAATTACAATCATACAAAATTGTGTTGATCAAACAGCGCACGGTGTACAATTTAAATTCAAGTTGCTGGCTCGTGGACAAATTTTAGGATTTTCTTGGGTCAGTAGATAATCCCGAGTAGCTCACCCCAAGGAATAAATAAACAAATTTCATTGCAGTTTCTTATTAAAAATCTGCAACACAGAACATGCTCCTCTGGGATAACTCAAACTGAATTCCGGCTTGCAAAAAAGTACTCTTTCTTTTATTAATTGCAAAACAAAACATAATTAAGTTTGGGTGATCATTTAATGCTTTTCAATTCGTTCACCATTTGAATTGAATTTGAACCAACTGCGTATTGAGATGAATATTGATATTATATTTCAGATAATGTGCATATCGAATTCTACTGCAAAAAATTGCAAAGGAAACTTATGCAAGACCTTATGAACATATGCAAGAAGTTATGGAATGATTGCGAGGCTGGTGATGTTTCATCATCACAGCTTTTGAAATCGGTTGGAGGAATTCTGGACATGGCTTAGAAATTTTTGAGAGAGGGAACGATTTGTGTGATTGTGATTCAACAATTTGAATGTGATGTAGTCTTTGCTTGGTACATTTGCGTATTTTTAAAATGTAGAAAAGGCTAGAAGAAACAGAAATAAATAAAAGCGCTGTTTTTCTTCGGTTCTTCAACATGCATTGCTTATTCGGAGTATTTGGTACGATTTGTCTTGGGTACGATCTGTCCCTAACTCGATCGAGATAGAGGGAGAGATCGAGAGAAAGAGAGAGAGAGAGGGAGAGGGCGAGGAGGAGGGGGGGGGCAGGAGAGGGAAAACAGGGAGGGACGAGAGATGTATAGAAACAGGAGGGGGGTTGAAAAGAAAAGAACGGCTTACCCAGGCGTTGTTCTGCTCAACCCGGTGACTGTACCGAAGCGCATTTCCTTGTGACTGGCAGGAATCCGGGCGTGGCGCTTCTGGGTGCTCGTTCAGACCGCAGAACAGGGACTTGGTTACGCATCTTCAGACAAAGCCTGTCCAATAAAATCCGAATACTGAACTTTAAAATAACGCCATAGCGGGTGCTAAAACAGTCCGTTTTTTATCTCAAAGTTTGCTCGTCTGAGCCGAAATTTTGCATCCTTCGGTTAATATATTTTTCTATTGTTTCCTCATCAAGTAATCACTGCATGTTTGTGGTAACAACCAGCATCTTGAGTATCATTATGTATTTAAATTTTTTATGTTGCCTTCGTCAAACCACACCTTGCTGTCTTCATAATATGCGTCACGCATAACAGCGAGTACCTTTCCAAATACTTGAACAATCTGTAGAATTTATAAGCGATTAAGGAAGGGCTGGAATATTTGCAGGGTTCGAACTGAAGTCGTTTGACATGTGGCGATTTTCGCCATCAACTTTTTGTTCTGGTGGCGAAATTGAGTTGACCCGTGGCGAAAGTGGCCAACTGGCAACAACATAAAAACAACAAGTTTGGTTTATTGGTGTTTTAATTAGCTTTCAGCGATCACAGCGCTATATCGGGACTACCCTGCCACATTATACTGAAATTTGCATTACATTTTGAATCCCTAGGCGAACAACAAGTCAAACTAGAGCAGTGTGCATGGCCCACATATTCCCCATAGCCCCCCCATCAGTTAAACACCGCCATCAATGGTCAATCAAGAGCCGAAATTTTCTAAGTCCAGCTGGTGCATTTTCCTTGAACGAACCTGGCCCATTTACAATTCCGATCTGTGTTTGTTCCCATAGAAGCCACATGCACAACCAAGTTTCATGAAAATCCTTGCAGCAGTTTTTAAGCTATCGTCTTAACAAGCTGTTGATGACCGACCGACAGACAGACCGACACACGGTCGATCGCATATATTCCCCCTGTGGGGAATAAATAATCGCTCCACTGTTTATTATCAATAAACCGATATTAATTTAACCAACTTGACCGACCGCCTTTTTTGCCAATTAATAATGTTATCTCTGAAAAGAAAACTCTTTAATCTGTCCTCAGATGCTTTCCTCAGATTTTCCTGTGGCAAAATTTCGCCACCAAGATTTTTTTCTGGTGGCGAAATGTCAAAACTTGGTAGCAAATCGTCACCGCGCCACCGCTAATGTCGAACCCTGATGTGTATGTGAGAAGGGGGTGGGAGTGTGTGGTGTGAAGAAAGCGAAAACACTGAACTGAAACAACAGAGCTTTGTTCTCTTGACGAGAAAGTATTAAACATGAGCCCACAGAATGACATACGTTTCTGCTGTTCATCTTTTGTCTTTTGTTGTCACTATAATTATGACCACACTGTAGGAATTCTCCGAGAAGGCCGTGCGAATGAAGACGGCTTAGTGGTTCAACAAGAATGTCCAGGGACGTTGTGACCAGCCCAGATCTAGTGAATGGGTGTAGGCAGTTGCTCACCCGTTCGGTGCAGCGCGAATCCACATATGCTAATCCCTCGAAAGAGGCACTCAAAAGCATGAAGGATTTGATGAACGTGCGGCGGATCAGTATTAAGAATGAATCCACATCCACTAATCCCACTGATCTATTCAATTTTTAAAAATTTATCTTTGATGCACAGTTTGGAAGGGAAACGTGCACAGGTTCGAAAATGCGGCGGGTAAGCTGTAGTCACGAATCCACATCCCTTAAGGTAGGATATATAAAGGGAAGATATTGAAGTCCAAAATCATGGGTTTTGCTATTGAATGGTAAAATTAGAATGGAATTCATCGAAAGTATTCGGGGCAAACCTAAGCTTTGTCTCGATGGTTTCATATACAAAACAAACAAATCTGGGCGAATTTACTGGAGATGCGTTCGTCGCCAGACCAACTCTAAAGGCTCTCTGATAACTTCAGGGGATATGTTGGACCCGCAGTTGGCAAATGAGCACAATCATGACCCTTGTCCTGAAGAGGTAATAATAACATTACCTCTGTTAATAATACGTAAAAGTATAATCTAAAGCATGATACCCCCCACCCCCCCCCCCCAAACACAATGATAAATCAAGCAAAAAATCACGGATGCGAGATGTCCACTTTTTCATTTGGATGCGAGATGTCCAGATGCGAGATGTCGCGGATTCAAATTGCATCATGCAACATTTGTAAACTTTTGTACAAAGACAGATAGTTACAAAATCTTATAAAAACTTCTGCTTTGTGTTTGTCTGAAAATGGGTTGGTGAGCAAATGACCTTTTCTCATTTACTTGGTGAGCAACTGACCGGTGAGCAACTGACCGGTGAGCAACTGACCGGTGAGCAACTGGTACGGACACCCTCGTGAATCAAGCATCAAAAGGCTTGGTGTGTCGTCAACAAGTGGTAGTAGCATTTCGAAACTTAATATCTTTCTACGGCAGGAACTGGTCTAATCTCTGGAGGATCAGAAAAATAGTAAATTACAAGGAAGCCCTAACCTTGGACTAGACCTAAAAAATGAAAGCAATCTGAAAAAAATTACTCACTGAAAACCACGATCCGCAGACTTTTCAAAGAGCGGCATGAGGTGACATTAGTGACATTAGTTCAAAATATAAAGGAAATCCTATTAAATTACGGGAGCAAAACCTTTTTAACAGTCCACTGACAAATAATTTCGAAATAGCGCTATTTTGTCAATTTTTTGCGAATCACCAACAACAATAATTTTTAAGAGACGGCCACCAAAACTTCAAAAGGAATCATGTGAAAACCGTGGGAGAAGGATTTTGCAAACTAGCCACCATATATTTTAAACAAATGGTGCTATCTGGCTAATCTTTGACGAACTGTCAGAAACAGAAAATGTGGATAATAAATCTATCCAGAGAGTATTCGCACAAAATTGGAAGGTAATCCGATGCAAAATGTTAAAGTTCAAGAGGGGACTTCCTTTGAAACATTACAGTAAAAATGTGAAAGGAATGCGATCAAAATGATGGAGAAGAAACATATTAAGTAACGCTTTACATATCCTGGACAGACGGGCAGAGGAACGAAACAAAGGACACAATGACTCCGAAATGTGGCATCTAAAGACAGTGATGGGAAGTAATTGAAAGAGTCTTTGCAATGAGTAAAGCATCAAGGCAGTGATTGGTACAAACAGAGATTATCCTGTGGCACAGTGCTTCGGAAATTTCAAGAGAGTGATGGGGAGTAATTGAATCAAAACATAAAGGCAGTTATCTGTAAAAACACGATGAAGTTTGTTTTTTTTTACTTGTTATTTTATTACATATTTCATTAAATAATTAAAACTCAAAATTCTTGAAAAAGTTCTCAAGGCCCTTTTGCTCAACTTTTCATTTAGGGCCGTTTCGGAAAAGGCCCATATGTCCAAGGCCCTTTTGTCCAAGGCCCTTCTGTCTGGATACCGCTTTACATACGTACATGCAGACGACGGATGCCCCCCCCCCCCCCCCCACCCACACTCATCTGATAAGACCAGCTCCACTAAATCGGCTGGTCTAAAAACAAGAATGTCCAGGGACACTTTGACCAGCCGGGCTCTAGTGAATCAAGTAGGACTACCAACTAAACGTGGTAGTCATATTTCACGAACAGGCTACTGAAAATATTTCCAAGGCCGGATCTCAAAGAGCAATAACATTTGACTACCCCTAAAATGAAAGCAATATGACTGAAAGTACTCGCAGAAGATCAGTGCTCGTTCGGGCGATGCTCTATGGTTTCGGTCAGTGCTCGTGCAGGCTGGACTTTATGGTTTCGGTCAGTGCTCATGCAGCCGGGGCTCTATGGCTTCGGTCAGTGCTCGTGCAGGCGGGGCTCTATGGCTTCGGTCAGTGCACGTTCGGGTGGGGATCTATGATTTCGGTCAGTGTTCTCATATATCTTAACAAGTATAAGGCAAGTTGGGGCAGCGACAAATGTACAAGTTAGTTGAAGATTGGTATTTCAACTCGCGCGAAAGGCAATGTAAACACACATATATAAACACACACGCCGGTGTGATACCAAATATTGACACCCTGCACTGTTCTGGGTGTACTTAGTTTTATAACGTTTCGTCTCGGGTGCGTACGGCGCGAGAAGGAAATGATAGTTCCTTCTTCGGTTGAGTAACCCGTTTTAGGGTTAAAGCATACGTGTATTTTTACGTTGTTTCCGTGCTCAAAGTCAATTTTTATCGTACATATGTGTTGAGGGCTATCTCGGTATGTCTCTTCTGTTTTAAAGGTTTAAGTCTTAAAATAAATTAAGTTCTGAGTGTTTTTAAAAGTTCGCTTCTTTCTGGCGTTTTAGTGTCAGAAAGGGAGCGAAATTTTTAATGAGGTTGATAATCTACCCAATAGAAAGACGCCCTATTGACTGTCGCTATGTTTTGTTTGTTTGCCAAAGATGGGCTAAGTTTAGTGCCTTTGTCAGCCATGAAACCCATTGTTGGCAAACAACGTGTTTGTAAACAAGCTTTACGACGGTGCTACGTCACCCGGCTTTACATATAAATACAGTTTTCGGGACAAAGAGGGTGCCGAAAGTTTACCAGTCAGATCGTCGCGTTTAAGGGGATCACGTGGGGTGTATATAAATAGTCGGGTTTTAGCGGTGTGCTCAAGCATTGTGAAAGCAACAACTGGACTACTGAGCACACAAGAGTACCAGAAGCTATTGAACGAGAAAAGAGGGTGAAAACAAAGGGCGAGAGCGACCACAGTTCGGTTCGTTTTACGGGTATAAACTAGCATTTAGTGAAGCATTACGGTGTAAAATGTGGAATCTTTGAGCAACTCAACGTGAAGTCTGAAGTATTTGCATGTTATTGTCATCTGGAGATAAAAGCCGTCGTGATTACGGATCATGGGATTGTATCGAGAATATTTGAAGGATTTTAAAACACTTAAAGGTGTGTGAGTGCGTTCAGTTTTGCACTGTGATAGAACATATATTCCTTTTATTTATCTGTTAACAGAGAATAGTGTTACCGACAGCGTAGTGTCAGAGAGTTTGTTGCCAGAGGGGCAGCCGGCCACATTCGCGTATTACTCGTCGTGTCATTGTCTGTTCGTGCGTATGTTGTTCACCTGAAACTCTGGGATAGTTCAATAAACATCAAGCTCACTTTGAAATTTGAAGGAACGCTAGTCCTTACCCCAGTTGTCGCGTGAAAGAGTTGTTGTCGCGTGGTTGTGGACGGATGGAGTGTGAATAAAGTGTAAACAAGACACTTGTTGTTTCACTCATTCCTCCCTAAGCCAAAAAAATAAAGGCACACACACAACACGTCGAACATTTCTCCCTTTTTTCACGTCACGTAGGTGGCTTACAATTCTCGACTTACAATTCTCGAACTTCGCGCGAGGCAAGTGCTCCTGGAGATGTTTACCAAATCGAGAAGTAAGCACTTGGAAGCCGTAACCAAATGGTCCCGGGAGCTTGATGAAGCCATGCAGGGAGAGCCAGACAACGACGCTGAAGAGCTGAGGAAAAAGCTTCAAGAACACTTCCAGAAGCTGACCAAGGCCATGACGAGTGCGTCGCTGCTGCCACCGACGAGGAAGCCCGGAAGCTACAAAAGACCTATGACGCCGCGGTGATGTCAATCCAGCAGCTGGAGGCCCGCTACCAAGAGTGGATGACCGGGGAAGAGGAAGAAGAGACTCAGCCAACGACACCCCCGCAGAGTCCGACAACCATAGCAATGAGGGCAGAGGTTCAACCATCCACCAGTCAGCCCGAAGCAAAACAGGGTGGGATGCCCGAAGACCGGAGCCAAGCTGCTCGAACGCGGATACGGGAAGCTGCCCTGCGTCGGCGCCAGCTGCAGAGGAAGCTGTAGCTAGAGAGGGAAGAGCTAGAGTTCAGACGCAAGTAAGAACTCCTCCAGGCCCAAGAAGAGTACGACACAGCTTGCTTCGAGGTCGGGGAAGAATTTGAGGGTGACGCGGCTCCACAAGAGGAATCACCGGAACCAGTCCGAGAAACACCACGAGTGACTCGTCTCCGCCACCAGTCGTTGATCGTTTCAGATGACGGTGACTTGCCGCTGCCACGCACGCCGAAAAAGCGTGAGCCTGCGAAGAAAACACCAGACAAACCTGCAGCCCTCATACGCGATGCTGATGATGCAACCCATGGCCCCGCGGTTCCCAGGATTAATGCAGTGCCCACAGATAGCCAAGTTTGATGGATCGCCGCTGGACTTCGCAGAATTTATGCACGAATTTGGGACCTCAGTTGAAACAAGAATACCCGACGACAGAACGCGGCTCAGCTACCTGGTTGCCTGCAGTGAGAGACGCGCTCGCAAAGCCATAAAAGCCTGACGGCTGGTGCCAGACAAGGAAGGGTACCGGCACGCCCGCAGTATCCTACAGTCACGTTTCGGCAGGCAGCACGTCGTGACTCAGACCAGCCTGGATGCTGTGCTACAGGGTCCGTCCATCAAACCTGGCGATGGTGAAGCAATGATGCCACTGGCCTGCGACATGGAGGAGACCATCACGGCCCTGGCAGCTACGCGGTGTGAAGAGAGGGCAAATAACCCGGATACCCTGCTGAAGATCGTGCAGCGACTACCCTCCTACCTGCGGAACCAGTGGAACCGATGCGGCCCAGAAATGCTACGGAAATGACAGACAGCCAACCTTCCGCGACCTGATGAAGTTTATCAGCGAGAAGGCATGGTCCTCCTGTAACTTCTATGTCCAGAATATCGCCAAGCGCAAAGACAGAGCCAGCGGAAACAGTAATCGCGACCCTAAACCGAGCCGAGCGGGCAGAGTGACGACAGAGGGTCAGCAAGAACTCCAAAAACCAAAAAAGTGCCCGGCGTGCACCGGCGGCTGCAAGAACGTCGCAGACTGTGAGCGTTACCGCCAGATGTCAGTCAAGCAGCGCCTAGACTGTTGCCTGGAAGGGACGCCTGTGCAATAATTGCTGAAGCCAGGGCATTTCTCACGCGACTGCAAGAGGCAGAAGTTGTGCAAAGTGCCAGAGTGCGTCCGTAAACACCACCCCACGCTGCATGAGTGAAGTAATGCTGTCGAGAATTGCACGGCGGCGACTGGAAGCAATACCAGTTTGATGGGCGTCGTGCCTGTAGTTGTGGAAGCTGAGGGGTCGGCATGTCTGACGTATGCCCTGCTGGACGATGGGAGCGAGTAGACTCTTTTGTAGTGAAAGTCTTCTTTGAGAACTCGTTAAGGGGAAGCCGGTCAATTTCAGCGTGAGTTCGGTCACCACGAACCGGGAAGACTTTGAGGGCAGAGAGATCGACCTGGCAGTGAGGTCTCCAGGTGGTGGACCGCTTCTGAAGTTGTCGCGGGTGTGGTCCGTGAAGAGGTTACCAATTTGCGGAAGAGAAAAGTTAGAGAGGTGGTACCATCTTCGAGATGTCAAGAGGCCGAAGCTGCACCAGGGCTGCATGTCTTTGTTGATCGGGACTGACGCGCCTAGGGCTCACACCCCTCTGGAAGTCAGAAGCGGTGCAGATGACGAGCCGTTCGCCGTAAGGAGCGAACTAGGCTGGGCCATCAGGGGCCCGAGAGAGAAAGGAGCTTCGGCAGCAGCGAGAAGGGTGCACACGAACTTCGCCCGGACGAGTGACGTGAAGCAGCAGCAGCTCGAGATGTGGCAGACTGATATCAGTGAACACGATAGCACGAAGTTGCCATATAAAGAGAGAGAAGCAAGCGCCAGCGGCTATGGAGCGAATCACAACGGTCGACAAGGATGGGCATTCCCAAATGGCCTTGCCGTGACGGAAGGACGAACCGCGACTCCCCTATAACCGAGGCATGACAGAAAGAAGACTATTGGCACTGAAAGGAAAATTTGAGCGAGACGCGACTCTACCAGAAAGCTACACAGCGGCTATCGAGGGCTATTTAGAGAAAGGTCACGGAGAGGAAGTCGCAACGCCAGGAGAACACGGAAAGACGTTGTATTTGCTTCATCACGGAGTGCAGCACCCGAACAAGCAGAAAACTGACTAAAAAGAAAATTCAAAATGGCGCCATTTGGTCAATTTAGTGCGAATCGCCAAAACAAGTAATTTTTCAAGATAGGACTACATAGAAAACATCCGTACAAAATTTTAAAAGAGTCCGGTCAATGTTGTGTGATAAGAATTTTAAAAACTGACTAAAACAATTTCAGAATTGTGAAATTTTGCCAATTTTTGGCGAATTTCAAGAGAATACTAACAAGGGGACATTAGTTCAAAATAAAAAGGAAATCCTATTAAATTACGGGAGCAAAACCTTTTTAAAAATCCACTGACAAATAATTTCGAAATAGCGCTATTTTGTCAATTTTTTGCGAATCACCAACAACAATAATTTTTAAGAGACGGCCACCAAAACTTCAAAAGGAATCATGTGAAAACCGTGGGAGAAGGATTTTGCAAACTAGCCACCATATATTTTAAACAAATGGTGCTATCTGGCTAATCTTTGACGAACTGTCAGAAACAGAAAATGTGGATAATAAATCTATCCAGAGAGTATTCGCACAAAATTGGAAGGTAATCCGATGCAAAATGTTAAAGTTCAAGAGGGGACTTCCTTTGAAACATTACAGTAAAAATGTGAAAGGAATGCGATCAAAATGATGGAGAAGAAACATATTAAGTAACGCTTTACATATCCTGGACAGACGGGCAGAGGAACGAAACAAAGGACACAATGACTCCGAAATGTGGCATCTAAAGACAGTGATGGGAAGTAATTGAAAGAGTCTTTGCAATGAGCAAAGCATCAAGGCAGTGATTGGTACAAACAGAGATTATCCTGTGGCACAGTGCTTCGGAAATTTCAAGAGAGTGATGGGGAGTAATTGAATCAAAACCTCAAGGCAGTTATCTGTAAAAACTCGATGAAGTTTGTTTTTTTACTTGTTATTACATATTTTATTAAATAAGTAAAACTCAAAATCCTTGAAAAAGTTCTCAAGGCCCTTTTGTCCAACTTTTCATTTAAGGCCGTTTTGGAAAAGGCCCATATGTCCAAGGCCCTTTTGTCCAAGGCCCTTCTGTCTGGATACCGCTTTACATACGTACATGCAGACGACGGATGCCCCCCCCCCCACCCACACTCATGTGATAAGACCAGCTCGACTAAATCGGCTGGTCTAAAAACATGAATGTCCAGGGACACTGTGACCAGCCGGGCTCCAGTGAATCAAGTAGAACTACCAACTAAACGTGGTAGTCATATTTCACAAACCGGCTACTGAAAATATTTCCAAGGCCGGCCTTTGCCTTTTCTTTAGCGGATCTCAAAGAGCAATAACATTTGACTATCCCTAAAATGAAAGCAATATGACTGAAAGTACTCGCAGAAGATCGTGCAGGCGGGGCTCTATGGTTTCGGTCAGTGCTAGTTCGGGCGATGCTCTATGGCTTCGGTCAGTGCTCGTGTAGGCGGGGCTCTATGGTTTCGGTCAGTGCTAGTTCGGGCGATGCTCTATGGCTTCGGTCAGTGCTCGTGTAGGCGGGGCTCTATGGTTTCGGTCAGTGCTAGTTCGGGCGGGGCTGTATGGTTTCGGTCAGTGCTCGTTCGGGCGGGACTTTATGGTTTCGGTCAGTGCTCGTGCAGGCGGGGCTCTATGGCTTCGGTCATTGCTCGTGCAGGCGGGGCTCTATGGCTTCGGTCAGTGCACGTTCGGGTGGGGATCTATGATTTCGGTCAGTGTTCTCATATATCTTAACAAGTATAAGGCAAGTTGGGGCAGCGACAAATGTACAAGTTAGTTGAAGATTGGTATTTCAACTCGCGCGAAAGGCAATGCAAACACACATATATAAACACACACGCCGGTGTGAGACCAAATATTGACACCCTGCACTGTTCTGGGTGTACTTAGTTTTATAATGTTTCGTCTCGGCGCGAGAAGGAAATGATAGTTCCTTCTTCGGTTGAGTAACCCGTTTTAGGGTTAAAGCATACGTGTATTTTTACGTTGTTTCCGTGCTCAAAGTCAATTTTTATCGTACATATGTGTTGAGGGCTTTCTCGGTATGTCTCTTCTGTTTTAAAGGTTTAAGTCTTAAAATAAATTAAGTTCTGAGTGTTTTTAAAAGTTCGCTTCTTTCTGGCGTTTTAGTGTCAGAAAGGGAGCAAAAGTTTCTAAGGGGGCGAAATTTTTAATGAGGTTGATAATCTAGCCAATAGAAAGACGCCTTATTGACTGTCGCTATGTTTTGTTTGTTTGCCAAAGATGGGATAGGTTTAGTGCCTTTGTCAGCCATGGAACCCATAGTTGTCAAACAACGTGTTTGTAAACAAGCTTTACAACGGTGCTACGTCACCCGGCTTTACATATAAATACAGTTTTCGGGACAAAGAGTGTGCCGAAAGTTTACCAATCAGAGCGTCGCGTTTAAGGGAATCACGTGGGGTGTATAAAATAGTCGGGTTTTAGCGGTGTGCTCAAGCATTGTGAAAGCAACAACTGGACTACTGAGACTACTGAGCACACAAGAGTACCAGAGTACCATAAGCGAGATAAGAGGGTGAAAACAAAGGGCGAGAGCGACCACAGTTCGGATCGTTTTACGGGTATAAACTAGCATTTAGTGAAGCATTACGGTGTAAAATATGGAATCTTTGAGCAATTTAACGTCAAGTCTGCAGTGTTATTTGTGTTGTCTGGAGAAGTATTTGCATGTTATTGTTATCTGGAGATAAAAGCCGTCGTGATTACGGATCATGGGGTTGTATCGAGAATATTTGATGGATTTTAAAACACTTAAAGGTGTGTGAGTGCGTTCAGTTTTGCACTGTGATAGAACATGTATTCCTTTTATTTATCTGTTAACAGAGAATCGTATTACCGACAGCGTAGTGTCAGAGAGCTTGTTGCCAGAGGGGCAGCCGGCCACATTCGCGTATTACTCGTCGTGTCGTTGTCTGTTCGTGCGTATGTTGTTCACCTGAAACTCTGGGATAGTTCAATAAACATCAAGCTCACTTTGAAATTTGAAGAAACGCTAGTCCTTACCCCAGTTGTCGCGTGAAAGAGTTGTTGGCGTGTGGTTGTGGACGGATGGAGTGTGAATAAAGTGTAAACAAGCCACTTGTTGTTTCACTCATTCCTCCCTAAGCCAAAAAAATAAAGGCACACACACAACACGTGGAACATTTCTCCCTTTTTTCACGTCACGTAGGTGACTTACAGTGCCACTACTGGTTAGTGGCAGCACAATATTAGGTTAAGATCCGGTGTTGTAAATGGTCCGTGATGTAAATGGACCATTAACTATGGGGCTCTTTTGAGAAAAGGGGTTTTGCATAAAAAGGGGGTGTAGTCCATTTTTATCACGACTTTTTCCGAAGTTTGTTTTCAGAAAGGGATGGAAAAAGGGAAAATGGGGTGGACAATCCTATAATCCTATGTGCATATATAACTTTTTTATTTAGAAATACCTGATAACTCTGATTTTCTACGATTTTTTTTGTTAAATAATAAATCTTTTTTCTCTAAGGTTAAAAACTTTTGTCACTGATCTAGAATTTCTTCCAGACTTTCTAATCAAAGAATATATCAATTCTAACATAATTGCACATAAAAATAAGACAATACCAGAGATTCAGATCAAATGCTTATCTGTTGGTAAATCTCCTCGGAGATATAAATCCTGTGGATTAAATAAACGTCGGATGTGGCATATTTAAAAAAACAGGAGATTTAATTTAGGAGTAAGACTCAACCTGTAAACGGTATATAAATGAGGTAAGTTTTTGCATTTTTATAATGAATACAAATCACTAAATATCGATGTAAAGCAAGAAAACGAGATAGTGACCAAACGTAGCAAACCAGGTAGACCAGTAAAATGTTCGGATACAAAACAAAATGGAATGAATCAATTACACCAAATAAAGTAAGTGACTAAGATTAAATCAGTATTTGCATTTGAGATAAATCAGACATGTATTTGCCGTTGAGATAATTTATTAATTTGTAATTGGCTGAATTATTTAGAAATAAATTGTTATGCAAATAAAACAATAATTTTCTCAGAAACTTATTAGACAATTAAATCGGACATGTATTTGCGGTTGAGATAAGTTGAAAATGTGTGGCTGATTATTTGGACAATGTAATTGGCTATAAATATATCTGCTACGCAATGGTTTTTTTTTTACAAATAACAAAATAATTTCTTTCCTTTTTGAAGTATTAATGTTATTAATGTTTGAGAAAGAAATATGTAAGAGAACTCAAAGTGGATGTGTTTTATTTTCTAGAAAATTACGAAATTTATTGTAATAAATGTTGCTTAATAATGTTAGAAAAAGAAATATGTTTTTAGAAAATAAACAGTCTTACGACGTTCCAGTATTTATCTTTGGGTTAAACAAACATAGGATTAGGGTCAATTTAGTGCACGGGTCCATTTCCAAATCGCGTAAGGTATATATATACATATATATATATATATATATATATATATATATATATATATATATATATATATATATATATATATATATATATATATATGGTATCGTGGGGGTGTTTACGAAATATCATGTTGTCGTTTTAAATACATTCATTTGGCTACATAATCTGTTTATCAACACAATCGAACCTTTAGGCATTACACTGTGTCATTACTGGTTAGTGACTAGAACAGAACATAATATCAGTTAAGATCCAGTGCTTTGTAAAATATAAGACATGATAAGACATATGCTACAAATACCGATAAAAGGTTGCTTTCTTTTAAGGGCATTATTTTGACCAAGCCGAGTTACCAAATAAGAAAAGAGAGAAAAACTCTGAAACGAATACTGTTAGGCCAAAAAATTAAGTGTGTAAAATGCATTTAATTCGAAATTGGAAGCTACCCGAAAAGGGATGTTGGAGAGGTTGGGTTTTGACGATTCACGTATTTACCGACATTTACACAATTTTACAATTTTTTTCTCATTTGCGAAAACAGCAACGTTCAGGTGGAGAAGCACCTAAGAAACTTTCTATTAAAATTTTATAACTATTTGAAAAAAAGTTGAGAGAAATGAATGGTTTGACAATTCAGTTATTTACTACCATTTATTCCAGGTTATGCGAGACTACAAAGTTTTTTTCGGTAGTTTTTGGCGACCCGCGAAAAAAATAATAGCCTGGTAGGTGAACCCCACTGAGCAAAACTGTAGGAGGAGTAGCATTTTAAAGATAAAAACATACAATCAAGCCCCCCATGGTGATACGACTAACCCAGTCCGACAAAGTCGGCTGGGTTAAAAATACAGGGGGATCAACTAGACATACTGAAATTTATCACATCTAAATTTCATCTGTCTAGCCCTAACGGCCTCTGACTAGTTCCACGGACAAAACAAAAAAAAAACCGGAAAAACATGCCACAAAGCGGCTAAAATTTTCGTACAAATTCAATACACTGGTGTAATAACTCGTTAGAAACCAGAAAACAGTTGAGATCGATGTTAAATAAAATAATGTATATTATGAAACGATAAAATACAGATGCTACAAATACTGTTACAGGCTGGTTGGTTTCTTCGGACGTTTTAAGGATTATCCCAGTCTATTGATAAATAGTCATGGTGTGTCATTTCTGACTTCTAGAACATTCGGGCACACATTCGCCTGTTAAAGGATGTTTGTGACTGACGTATGTAGTATTTTGGCTCAGCATTGCAATATGGTCGGGCGTGCTGTCATGCAGCTTCATATTTCTCTGTTCATTCTAACGCCTTAACAGTATAGCGTTTTACCGACACAGCTGACCCTTTCGGGTTACATTGTGCCATTGCTAGTTAGTGACCATGCAATAATATCACGCGCTGACTAACATGGTGTATTTTCGGAAATGACACACTATAAATTCTGGGAATACTGATACAGACTGATTTTTTTTTGTTAAATTGGATTATTCTTCTCGGTTTCGGTTAAAATCCAAAATCATACTTAAGCATGCTTCTTCAACTGTGAAGCCATGCCCGGAATCTGGTGTTATCGTGTTAATAAATTAGTTGTATAATCTGTTTATCAACACAGTCGACCCTTTGGGGTTACAGTGTGTCTTTGCTGATGGGACTAGAAAATAATATACCGTAATTCATTGGCTGCAAGTCGCCCTGGAGTATAGGCCGCACCGCCTTTTTATTTTAAAAAAGTTATTTCATCAAGCAGCTCTGAAATGACGTGAGCGGACGTCTTGAAGATTGACCAAGACATTGGATAAACGCCTCAGAAAACCGTTTATCAGAGTGCCACTAATACCTGGAGATGGACACACATATGAATGAGGTCCAAACCTGTCGTCGCCTAGCGGGGCTCAAAGCTCCGGTTAGGTACTGATTCCCAAGAGCTTCTTCAATGGATTTGAGGCAGGGCATAAAGTTCACGGGGTCCCGGGAACCCCTGATAATCGGCTCAGGACCCCTGAAATTTGACCCTGGGGTCCCGCGGGACCCCAGAAAAGAAGACGGTGCAAGTTACCTGTGTCACAGTGCAGACTAATTTATGAGCAAGCGTAATGGCCTGCACAGTCGGCAGCATTAATTCAGGGATAAAAACGTTCATTTCCATAGCAACTGTTCAGTATCACCGCTAAGATCGAAAATAATTGATTTTTTTTCATTGTTTAATGTAGCATCATTCAATGTTTCTTTTTTGTTGTTAGAAGTAGTAGTTTTGTGATTTGCACGATATCACTAATCAAGTTTATTTTTGTTGCAATAAAATTGATTATATAGAATATAATTTTGTCGGGACCCCACCACTTAACCTCGGGTCCCCTGGTTTCAGAGGCCGGGGTACCGCGGGACCCCGAGCTGAAAAGTAAACGTTTTGCCCTGTGAGGTTTCAGTGACTTATAAAACCGTCGGATATACATTTACCACCAGGCATATGCTTGTTTTGAGTTACATTTTGACACAAACCTAAAACTGACGAGTCTTTAGTGACATTCTTAGCGAAAACCATGAACTTGTGAACGCTGATTTGGAAGACTAATCGCTGTTTATTGCGGGATCCAGGATCTGACCTGTTTCTTGTAAAAGTCCAAACTGACACTTCTCCATGTAATTCAATAGAAATAATAAAACATAAGACATCACATATGTTGATCAAATTTAATGATCAGTGAGAGCCAACACTTAGGATTACAGCTGGGTGACTTGTATATGTTACAGCGGATCTGTAGAATCAGCGAATCTGTAGATCCGCTGAAAATTTCAGCGAATCTGTAGATACGCTGGTTCGACCAGCGAATCTATAGATCCGCTGAAAATTTTAGCGGATCTAACAGATCCGCTGATTTTGGGCCGAGAAAATTCTACAGATCCGCTGAAATGATTGACGAAGCTAAAGTACTGTTGATATTGAGTATTGTCATAGCTCATAAGAGATTTTCATAGCACAAAAGACATTGTTTTCATTGAAATGCCATTTGAAGCACATTGATTGCACTTCAATGCTTGTGTTACTTTCCATGATCGTAGATCATAAAGCTTTAATTGCAAGCTTCATTACTTGTGATCTTCTTATAAGAAAGCAGTCGCACATATTATGATTCTATTGGAGTGGTATTTGCTGAAAAGTAATTGCAATTTAACAATGCAATGAACATAAATTCGATCTGCTTCGGGCTCTCTGGAGTACATCAATTTGATCTGTGCTCGTTCAATTTGATTGCCGAAAACGACGTAAAATTAAATATAGAACTTTCACTGAGGTAAGCAGTTCAGTTTGAATCAACGTGTGGTGGACAGGGGTTTGTGAAGTGCAATTGTGCTGGTAACAAACGGTGTCAAACAAACAGATGTTAGTGTTTCAAAGCAAAGGTAAAATGTAACTCGAGATGTCACTCTAGCCTAGCGTGTACAGACAAGATGTAACCCTCCTCAATTGCAATTGAAGCTTCATTATTGATGAATGAGTTTTTTCAGAGTTGCTGATTATAAGAGTAAATTTTGCTTTTAAGTCATGATCACAAGTACTAGTGCTTCTACGATCAGTTTCTTTAATTGCAATTGGAGTTCCATTATCGACGAAAGGGTTTCCTAAGGGTTATTGATTGCATGAGTGAACTTGGCTTTTAAGTAGTAATCACAGGTAGAAGTTAGTACTTGAGCCGTTTTTTAATTGCAATTGGAGCAGTGGCTTATAAAAGTCTTTTATACCTATTTTTGTTGAGTACTATAACACCAAACATCATAAGCTTTAATGCAAAACAGATCATAAATTACTTATTTGTACTAATAATGTCGTTGTGTGTTTGTATTAATAAAGCGGTTGCAAAATAACATCTTATTGCATTGGTAATAACAGCACCGTTTACACATCATTACTTTAGCTTCGTCAATCATTTCAGCGGATCTGTAGAATTTTCTCGGCCCAAAATCAGCGGATCTGTTAGATCCGCTAAAATTTTCAGCGGATCTATAGATTCGCTGGTCGAACCAGCGTATCTACAGATTCGCTGAAATTTTCAGCGGATCTACAGATTCGCTGATTCTACAGATCCGCTGTAACATATACATGTGGGTAGCAGTGAAGTGCCTGGGCGCATGTTGTACTGTAGTTAAACTGTAGTTATTCACATAGTATTCCCCAGTGATACCGGTATATTAGCTGACGCCGTCAGTTTCAGTTGTGACAATATACAAGCAAAAAATAGGCACTTAATATAGGTTTCTCCAAGAATCTATCTTCTTCCGGGTTCACTTTTAAGGCCAGCCTAGAATCTGGTGTTAACGACACAGCCGACTCTGCGAGTTACATTGTGCAATTACTCGTTGGGAACTATCAGTCAGTTTAGACCCGGTGTTCAGTAAAATAATATATATTATAAAACGGTACAATGTAGATTCCTGAAATGCTTATACAGCTTGGTTTCTTGAAAAACAATATTATTTTACTTTACTCGGTTGTTTTATCAAGCAGCTGTTTCAAAACTCTGAAATGACGTGCTCGGAGTTATTATTGGTGAGTGACTATAACATAATATTAGTCATGTTTCAGCGTTAACTACAACAGTGACAATTCTAAAATGATACAGTGTAGTTTCTTGAAATACTAATACAAGTTGGTTTCTTTCAAACAAGTTTATGAATTTACTCGGTTGTGTTTCATCATGCAGCTGCTTCAAATAGTCAGTCCTGAAATGGCGTGTGCAGGCGTCTTCAAGAGTGACACAGTCTATTTAAATATGTTTCACTGTATACCGTTCACGCCAATATATTCAGATTGCCATATCTTTGTTTATTTTAACGCCGCTGCTAATGGCATTTTGTGTATATTGAAATATTGTATTTAAAGGTTAAAGATGGACTTTGCAAGTCAGACATATTATCAAGTATGACATATAAAAATCCAGGATGGCAGCAGTCAGCCATATTGAATATTTGAATACAGTCCCACAATTTACCCTTCATAAAAGAAACAAGCCATCGTCGAAGGCGCAGACCCCAACCGGACACAACAAGTCGCCATTTTGGAAATTTTACACTGATTTGAAAAATAACACGACGTTGCACAACTTCAATATATAATATATATATTTTCACTGTGCATACGCCTAGGATAAATAGTTTTGGAGAACTTGCGTGGAAAGCATCCAAGCCTTACATTGCAGTTATCTAAAAAATCTCGATTTTTGACAAGTCGCGGTTTTGGCAATTTTTGGTCGATTTGAAAAATAACACGACGTTGCACAACTTCAATATATATATGTTCACTGTGCAAGGTCGCATATGCCTAGGATAAATATTTTCGAAGAACTTGCGTGGAAACAAAACAGCATCTAAAGTGTGACACACAGACGGACAGACGGACGGACAGACAGAGGGCAATCCTATAGACCCCCCGTGCTCGCCCGGTTGGGGTCTAAAAATGACGTACACTGATCCACTAGGATGAGCCACTTATCCATCTTACCGGTTTTCATTTACATTTTGACTCATTGATAACAAACATGAGAAAACTGACATCATTGGTGCCTTCTTAGCGATAGCCACGCACTTGCCAGCGCACACATTGCAGACTTAACCACTGACCAATCGTTAATATTCAAACAATAAATATGCACTTAATATATCCAACATGATACAAATTTTTTCCATCTGCATTTCTGAAACACTTTCTTTCGTTTCACTTGAAAAGTTTTAATCTCAAAGGGCATTCTATTGCCGTGAAAAAAAGATGTGAAAACAAACTCACTGCGCGACTTTCTCCTTTAGAGCTTGGCCTTGATGCATCCACAGGTCAAAGGTATTGCAATCATTCATTGTGGGCCTCGCCTCGCATGGCAAATTCTGAAAAGAAAACATAAAAAACTTGAGCAGTACACCAACATTGGCGGAGGGGGTGGGGGTATGCGACACAAGTTTTCGCAAAAAAATAAAACATTTATTACTGTTATTATTATTTGTAGTAGCATTAGTACTATTATTATTACTGCTATTATTACTGCTATTATTATTATTATTATTATTATTATTATTATTATTATTATTATTATTATTATTATTATTATTAGATCCGGCTTGTCTCATCACGTTTGTGTCTGTGACCCTTCTATATAGAGTCACAAGAAAGTGTCCAGGGACATTGCGATTAACCGAGATCTGGCTAATAACAAGTTTGTCCAAGGACAAAGTCCCAGCTCAGGAAGAGCGATAAGACCAATTCCAGCGTGTATGAGCAAGGGAATTTTCCGGAAAATTAGGCATCAAAAGACGAGATCGCAAACAGGCAACTAAACTAGAGCAGTGTGCAGAGCCCACATATTCCCCCACAGGCCGCCCATCAGTTAAACACGGCCATCAATAGTCAATCAAGAGCTGAAATTTTCCAAGTCCAGTTGGTGCATTTTCCATGGATGAACCTGGCCCAATTACAATACCGATCTCTGTTTGTTCCCACAGAAGCTACATAGCAGGTATCATTAAAATCCTTGCAGTTGTTCTTGAGATATCGTGTTAACAAACTGTGTCGGATGCTGAATAATTTCCAGGCTTTGGTAAATTTCAAAGTGCATTTGGCTCTTTTTCCTTGGGCAAACCTAACCCATTGACAACACCGATCCTTGTTAGTGCCCACAGAACATACACACCAAGTTTCATTAAAATCCTTGCAGTTGTTCTTGAGATATCGTGTTAACAAACTCATTCCGATGCTGAATAATTTCCAGGCTTTGGTAAATTTCAAAGTGCATTTGGCTCTTTTTCCTTGGGCCAACCTAACCCATTGACAATACCGATCCTTGTTAGTGCCCACAGAAAATACACACCAATTTTCATTAAAATCCTTGCAGTTGTTCTTGAGATATCGTGCTAACAAACTCATGCCGATGCTGAATAATTTCCAGAATTTGATAAATTTCAAAGTGCATTTTGCTCATTTTCCTTGGGCCAACCTAACCCATTGACAATACCGATCCTTGGTAGTGCGCACAGGGTATACGCACCAAGTTTCATTAAAATCCTTGCAGTTGTTTTTAAGATATCGTGTTAACAATAGTTAATCAAGAGCTGAAATTTTCCAAGTCCAGCTGGTCCATTTTCCTTGGACGAACCTGGCCCATTTGCAATACCGATCTGTGTTTGTTGCCATAGAAGTTATGTGCCAAGTTTCAGGAAAATCCTTGCAGCAGTTTTGAAGATATCGTGTTAACAAAGTCTTGATGACAGACCGACCGACAGACACGCGGTCGATCGCATATATTCCCTGTGGGAAATAAACAATATTTGCATGAGGAGGAAGCTTTTCCAGAAAGGTGGTGATCGGTTCTCAAAATAAGTGTACTGCGATATATTCCCTGTTGGGAATAAATAATATTTGCATGAGGAGGAAGCTTTTCCAGAAAGGTGGTGATCGGTTCTCAAAATAAGTGTACTGCGATAACAAAATCTGTCACCCCTAAGTGGGGCATGTTTTCAAGAACACTTTGCTGCGATCCCATGAAAACTGAAAGAGGAGTAGCCAAAAACAAAAGTACGGATGGACAGACGACAGAATCCCTACATGCTGGGCATAACACTTGGTCAACGACCACACTACCGGTGAAAGAAAAAAAATCATGGACTGTATCATGAAAGATGTGACTAGGAAAAAGCCTGTTTAGCACTGCTTTTGTATAGAAGGCAAGAACCTTTCAAAATGAAACCCATATTGCTTAATGAGCGTTGAAAATCTTTCACACTGACGATTTTTGCATGAATGCCAACAAAAATACGATGTTACACACGTTCGATATCTGTTCTGTCTGTGAAACTTTTAAATAATCCAACAATTAGTTACAGAGACACAGCCTGGACGACACGTTTCATAACACTATATGAAAACGCTAAGTTTGTTGCAAAAAATGGACAAAATGTAACACAACTCGCCGAATGGGGCTTAACAGTGTGTGCCTACCCGTCAAAGTCCCGCATTGTACCTCAAAGGTCAAGGTGAAAGTGAGGTCAAACGGTTTTTTTTAAACGCCTTTTTTTACGAAAAGTTTCAAGGCAAAATCTCCCAAGTATTAATGCAAAATGTGCTCGTTTTATACAATTTTTGACAGTGTTCAGATCTCTTAATTTTCCGTCGGTTGAAAAAAAAACAAGACTGCCCATGGACAATGTCCAACCTCACGAATGCTGATGTCACGGTAAGCAGTAGTGATTGCTTATAATTAAAAGTTCAAAACAATGAAGCTATTTTTCTTGAGTCTGTTTTTCTATTAAGATTTTACTAATTTTTTGGGTTCTTCGTTAAAAGTTTGGCAGATTTTCGGCGAATGACCAAAACAAGTAACAGATAGGTGGACACTTATTCACCTTATCTTCCACCAAAATTTCAGAACATTTCATGAAAACCATAGGAGATGCTTTTTCAAGAAAATTGTTTTGGTCAATTTCTGCAAATTTTTGTTACTTGAAATTAAAAGGCAATGAGGCTATTTTCATGGATTTCGTTAAGAGTTTACTAATTTTTAATTTGGTTTTGGTAATCACCAAAAAAGTAATGGTCAGGTAGGCAAAAGTGCCTGCTACCTTTCCTTAAAATTTCAAGACAGATATTTTCCTGGAATTTAAGATTTTACTGTTTTTTTTCTGCTTGTTAACCAAAATTTTTGCCAAATTTTCAAAAAATATTCAAAAAAAAGTCACAGCTAGGTAGATAGCAATGCTTGCTACCTTCACTTAAAATGTCAAGGCAGTAATACTATTTTCCTGGAGTTATTTCAGATTTTACTGACTTTTTTTCTATTTTTCGCAAAAATGTTTGACCAATCACTAAATAAAGTAATACCCAGGTAAGTAATAACGAATGCTCGTCACCTAAAGCTTCGAGACAGTAAAAATATTTCCCTGGAGCTAGTTCAGATTTCACAAACAATAATTACGTTTTTCGTCAACATTTCTGCCAATTTTTGGCGAATCGCCAAATCAACTAACAGATACGTGGACACCTATGCAACCTACCTTCCAAGAAAATTGTGGACTGTTTCCATGAAAACCGTGGGTGATACGTTTTACAGAAAATTGTTTTTTTGGCCAATAATTCCGTCAAATTTTGGCGAATTGTTAAAAAAAAAAAAAAAGCAAAAAAAAAAAAAAAAAAAAAAAAAAAAAAAAACACTTAGATAGTAATTTGTGCTATTGTTACTTAAATTTACAAGGTGATTAGACTATTTTCCTGGAGTTGGTTAAGATTTTACCGTTACCGAAACTTTTTTGGTTTTTCAAAAAAAATTCCGCCGATTTTTTGGCCAATCACCGAACACAGTAATAGCCAGTTAAGTAATATTGCCCGCTACCGTTACTTAAAATTTCAAGACAGTAACACTACTTTCCTGGAATTAGTTAAGATTTGACTGATTTTTTTCTTTAGTTTTTCGCCAATTTTCGGCCAATCACCAAAAATTGTAACAGCCAGGTAGATAGGAAGGCCTGGTAGCTTTCCTTAAAATTTGAAGATCGTAAGACTACCTTCCTGGAGATCCTCAAGATTTTACTGAAAACTTTTTGCTTTGTCGCCAAAATTTTCGACAATTTTGACCAATCACCAAAAACAAGTAATAGCCAGGTAGGTAGTAACCCTTGTTCTAGTACTCTTTGGGAGGGGGTGGGGGAGGTTGGGGTTCGCCAAAATTTTCGCTTTTTTTTTTTTTTTTACTCAATTACTAAAAGAGCAATAGCCAGATTTATAGTAATGCCTGCTACCTTTATGTAAAATTTCGGAACAGTAATGCTATTTTCCTGGAGTTATTTAAGATTTCACTGGAATTGTTTTTGTTTTCTTCGCCAAAATTTTCGCCAGTCTTTTAGCCAATTACGAAAAAAAGGGCAGGTAGGTCTGCTACTTTTAGTTAAAACTTCAAGTCACTAAATCTATTTTCCAGTAGTAAGTTAAGATTTTACTGAAATGTTTCCGCTTTTTCGTCAAACTTTCCCCCACTTTTTGGCCAATCACTATAAAAAGTAAGAGCTAGGCAGATAGTAACGCTTGCTGCCTTCACATAAATTTTAAGACATTAAGACTATTTTCCAGGAGTCAGTTAAGATTGATACCGAAAAATTTGGGGTTTTTCGTCAATTTTTGGCTAATCACCAAAAAAGTAATAGCCAGGTAGGTGGTAACGCTTGCTACTATCAGCTAAACTTTCAAGACAGACTATTTTCCAGGAAATAGTTAAGGGTTTACAAAAAAAAAAGTTTTTCGCCAATATTTTCACCACTTTTTGGCGAATCGCCAAAAAAATAATGGCCAGGTGGACACTTATGTACCCTACCTTCCACCAAAATTTTAGAACGTTCCCACCAAAACCCTAGGCGGAAATACGTTTTAAAGAAATTTGGTTTTTGGCCAATATTTCCGCCAATTTTTGGCGAATAGCCAGGTAGGTACTTGTGTTCGCTACCTTCAACCAAAATCTCAAGAAATTCAGGCTAGAAGACTACGAAGAGATAGCATTTTCCAACTTCAAATCGTACATACGCACATACTTTCAACGACGGCTGAAGACCCTGCTTCTGTAAGAAGTTGGGGTTAATAACAGGACAGTGCCGAAAAGGACTTAGTTGATCTTTGCATCCAAATATCGTTTCGCCAAGTGTCCTTGGCTTAAGGACACTCCGCCATTATCTCTTAGTTTGTTGCAATAGGCGTTGGCGTTGAAAAATGACCACCTGTGTAAATTATATTTTGGGTGAAATAATACGTCGACATTACTGGGGCGGCTGTTTTTTATGATTTGACCGGGAATTGGGAATGAATGGGTTGGCAAGTTAAGAAACACGGTTCGAGGAGTGGGGGGGAGCGGGGGGGGGGGGAGGGTAGTACTTTTTTTCTCGTTTGCCATTAATACTTGCAGCAATTATCACTGCTCCATAAAAGCGATTAACACATGACATTCAATGACATAAATGCTGCAAGCCGGTTGGTCGACTCTAAAGTCAACAATTTGACCGAAACACATGTTATGATCCTCATAGTGGTCTGAATTCCATTCTCCACTTTGGAATTCTACCCACATGTATCTAACTCCATTTTGGGTCGGCGAACTATGATTGAATCTTCGTTTGCATGACATTAATGTACTGTACTTTTAGCGGAAGTTGGGGCGGGGATCTCGTTTCATTCATGTATATTCGTGAAATATGATTGGCTCATATTTTACGTAACACCACCGCACATTTTCCGTATGCTGTTTATTATTATTATTATTATTGTTTATTACCTTGGTACAAATAACCTCGAAACGAAACGTTTTCATGGTCAATGGAGGTGCAAATATCCATAATTAGAACTGAATGTGTTTTCACACCTTCGTTTTCACTTGTACAGTTTCAAAAGACTGCGCATTGGCGTTTCTGAGAACTGCGCTGGTTTTCGCTTGAACAATTCCTTTTTGCGATTTACTAACAACTGACCAATTTGTGGCATTTTGAAACTTTTTGTAAGGAATTTTCCAAAATCCGCTGTCTACTGTAGTTGAATCTTTTATTTCAAACAAAAAAATACCGTATTCTCTTGGGTTACCGCCCCCTTCGGGTTACCGTCCCCTCCCCACTTTCGCAAAAGTTAGTTAACCGCCCCCCCCCCCGCCCTAAAAAACTATCTGCATTTTCTGTTTCTTTCATTATACAATCCTAACTTTAAAATTAACTGAATAACTTTTTTGTTTTGGCATACTGATATATTTTTCTCTATTTTATTCAGTGTAAATATACAATTTTCAATCTATATTCAGCATGACCTTCACTGATAAGCAGTATCTGGCACAGTTGGTGTAGCATGTCAGCGCACCAGATAACTCTGTTTAGCTCCATGGTTATGCACACGCTTTGCACATTATTTGATCTATCAGTCTCTCAGCATCTTACACACGCGCGATTTTGGGTTTGGGTTTTTACAACTGGTGTCTTTATAGGAGAGAGGGTGGTGAGCCGAACGGGGGTGGGGGGGCGTAGCCCGAAGAGGGGGGCGTTAACCCGACAGGCAGTAACTGCCCTTCCCCCCCCCCCCTTCGGGTTACCGCCCCCTCCTCACTTTCACAGAATGCCAATTTAACCGCCCCGGGGCGATAACCCGAAAGAATACGGTAATAAACAAATATAGTACAGGGGCCCCTCGTTAATTCGTACTCCTCGGGACCAAGGGAAAAAGTACGAATTAACCGAGGGTACCAATTAACCGGGGGGTCAAATTTCGAATGGACAAAAACAACAATGAACCTTCAAGCCTTGCGCGCTTTCGAGCAGGCTCAAATTGGCTGGTTTCAACACCGTTGATTATTTTATCCTTATTCTTTATCCATGAAACAACTGTACTTTTAGGTACCCCGTACGCCGTTATTATTTCAGTTCTGGTTTTGAGCCACTCGTTATTTGCTTTAACACTTTGAATTTAAGGTCCATTGTGTAATCACTGTATTTTCGTTTTGATGCCATTTTGCAAGTTGAAATGCTTGACCACTGTTCACAATTTATATACACGCTCCGGAGCGCGAAGTGTCCACGGAAGACAAACGACATCTTAAGCTTTCGCATAGTACGTGACAGACGATGCTCCGGATTAGTGGCCGGTAAAAACGCTGTGCACACTAAGACACTCGGTGTATTGAGTAGACCATGCCAATCATAATTCCGAAACCCCCATCATTACTGCCCCAAAATGCGCATTATGCAGCCCCTTCATCTCGCTACACATGATGCCTGAGTAACGTGTTGTTTTAACTGTGTGACATGCCTAATCTGTATGGCTCTGCATTGATAAAAGACCAGAATAGAAAAAAATGAGGGTAAATTTTGGGACGAATTATCCGAGTCCTCGTTAATTCGTACTTTTACATAAAAGTGAAAGGACGAATTAACGAGGGGCCCCTTGTTAAAGTCTGCATATATGCATAAGAAGTCAACTGTTTTATAATAGTTTAGGGTGTGGGTGGGGCTGCGGGGGGCGGGGAGTGTGCATGAACTGTCAGGCTTTTTGGGATCATATCATAAATGGTGCTTATTTCGCGCTTATTCAGCAAAGCATCCAAGCGCGTAACAATATAAAAAGTTAACTGTAAAATGCTTCTCTAAACAAGACTGTTTTTAGTTCTTTGTTTAATGCTACCCTATCAGTGCTTGATCTAAGCTTAAACGACAGGTTATTCCATAGTGTTGGTGCAATGTTCTGAAAGCCCTGCAGCCATATTTATTTTTAGTTGCTATGGGGTTTGATATCAACGACACATACACTATATCTTTGTTTTTTTCTCGTTTATTTTGATAATTTTGCTTCGTTTGTGAGCAATCTTTGCAACAATTACACTGGTCCACAAACCTGATCTAAACACATGACAAGCAACGACGTAAATGCTGTAACCTGATTCGTCGATTCGAAAGTCAACATTCTTTTAATGTTGACTGAAACACGTATGTCAACATATACAATTATTCGCAATCGAAACATCAGTCATAGTTATTTGTAAGACAAAACAGGAAAATTGCCCAGTTACGAAAGTGATTATCCAAAGGTCAATAGTTTATACTGCCCAATAATACTTCATGCTGACAAATACTAAGTCAGTGTCTGCTAAATACTTTACACTTTGATTCAAAGTAACAAAATACTTTTATTCTATTCACTCCCAACACTTGATATTCAAAGCGATGAATAGTTTGAGATTCGATGCTCGAGTCCTAGTTTTTGTGGAGAGAAAATATCCCATGCAAGTTTGAAGTACTCGTGAAAAATATTGGTCTTATTTAGCCCAGTTTGATTGACATGTGGTATGACGTCATAAACTTATAGTAATACCCCTAACTACACGCACTGTCGGGTTTCTACTTTTAAGTTGTACTAAACAACAACAACAACAACAACAGCAACAACAAAAATGCGTACTAACCACTTAAAATTCGATACTTCAATAGAGGAAATTATTGACCAATGGCATCGCTAGTGTCAACAAATCAACCCCGATCTGGGGATCGCAACAACGTGAAATACACAATATTATTGTGCACCCAGCACCATACTTAACTGCATCTTCAACTGTGTAATTAATTGTAAGTATTTAAGGTATGGGTTACCATAACGACTTTCGGGTATTAAAGAAATGGCTCGGCAATTTCCGGAAAAAGTTTGAAATTATCAAAAGACTGATCAACAGTTTTGAAATATTCGATAAAATGTTGAATTTTTAGTGCATCATGTAACAGAACAAACAGTACATTATACGTAAATATCCGGAAATTGCCGAGTCTTAAAAGAAAACTCAAACAAGATTGTCCATGGACAATGCCCCAGCTCACGAATGCTGATATCAATATGTATGACATATAGGTATAACCTGTAACTCAAATTTCAAGACAGAAAGGGTGGCGTCAGTAGAAAGGGTGGCGTCAGTCAAGATTTTAATGGAGAAATGGTTTAGTGCCAATATATCGACCAAATTTGGCCAATCACGAAAAAAAAACGTAATAGCCAAGTGAGTTTCAAAGCCTGCAACCCTTAATCAGAATTTCAAGAGATTAAGGCCATATACCTATAGCCAGTTGCGTTTGCAATACTGTTTTTGGCAAATTACCAAAAAGTTATAGCCAGATAGGTACCAATTCCCGCTTCCATAATTCAAAATTTTAAGAAGGTAAAATTACATTTCTAGCGTTAGTAACGATTTAAGTAAGAAATGGTTTTTCGCCAATATTCCCTCCATTTTTTCGAATTACACAAAACCACAATAACCAAGTAAGTACCAATTTCTTTCAACCACTTTCTTTAACCAAGGTTCCAAGATAGTAAGGCCATTTTTGTACTGTAAGTTCATTTTTTTTACTTTTTCGTCAATATTCCTCCAGATTTTTGGCCAATCACCCAAAAAATTAATGGACACGTACTTAATAAATCCTGCTACCTGTAAGCAAAGTTTCAAGACAAAAATCTGGAATTGGTCGAGATTTTACGAAGCAAACGTTTTATCTCCAATATTTCTGCCAATTTTGGCGAATAGCCCCCCCCCCAAAAAAAACAATAATAATAATAATAATAATAGCAGCCAGGTGGACACTTATGTGCATGTTTCCATTGAAACCCTAGGAGGATCCACGTTTTAATTGCGTTTTGACCAATATTTCTGCCAATTTTTGACGAATTACCAAAAAAAAGTCATAGCCAGTTAAGTAGTAGTGTCTGCTACTGTTACTTAAAATCGCCGATGTTTTGGTCAATCACCAAAGAAAAAAGTAATAGCCAGTGAGATATTTCCTGCTATTGTTCCTTAAAATTTCAAGATAGTAAGACTACTTGCCCTGCAATTAAGATTTTACACATTCCTTTTTTTTTTTTTAGTTTTTCGCCATAATTTTCGCCAATTTTTGGCCAATGACAAATGTTGTAACGGCCAACTAGATAGGTCTGCTACTGTTACTTAAAATTACAATGCAATATTTATTTTCTTATTTTCTTAGTTCTTATCTCAGTTCTTATCCAATCTTATTTTCCTGGAGTTCGTTAAGATTTTACTGATTTTTTTTTAGTTTTTCGCCAAAAATTTTCGTCAATTTTTGACCAGTCCCCAAACATTGCAACAACAGGAAGGTATGAAGTCTGCTACCTTAAAATTTAAAGACAGTCAGACTATTTTTATGGAATTCGTCAAGATTTTACTGAAAAGTTTTAGCTTTTTCGCCAACTTTTGGCCAATCACCAAAAAAATAGTCACGTAGGTAGGAACGCCTGCTACTTTCACTTAAAATTGTGTGTCAGTAAGATCAATTTCCTAAAAGTAGTTAAGATTTTACGAAAACAAAATTGGTTTTTGGGCAATTTTTGGCGAATCGCCCAAAAAAAGTAATAGCCGAGTGCACACTTATGCACCCTAGTTTAATACAAAATTCTAGAACGTTTCCACCAAAACCCCAGCAGGAGATGCGTTTGAAAGAAATTTGGTTTTTGGCCAATATTTGCGCCAATTTTTTGGCAAATCATCCAAAAAAGTAACAGCGAAGTCGGTACTCATACCCGCTACCAACAACCAAAATCTCAAGACATTCAGGCTAAAAACCTAGGAGGAGATTCGACTTTTTTCAAATTAGAAGCGTACATACGGACATACGCACATACTTTTAACGACTGCTGTAGCTCCTGCTTCTGCAAGAAATGAGCCTAATAAAAAATACGGTCTTCCTACCATAATGACATACTTAACTGTATACGCCTTTAATTAACAGTGCATGTTTAATATAAACTTAACTGCACATAATTAACTCTAAATTCCATTATGCATGTTTAATTACACATTTAACTAGACATGCATTACCGTTTTGTGTTTAAGTTTTCATTTTTTTCTTTCACAACTCGTCGTGCTTCGGTAACTGTCCTTGGAGATATTTCTTAAAATCTCGATGAGGATCGTTGTTCCAGAATTTATGGAAAGACACCGGTGTTTGGTGCTGTAGATAAGCCCCGGCGTAATCATCCACGCGGCCCTACAAGAAAAAATTTCACAACATCAGTCAGTGTGGGGATGACATTTTTCCCAGGTCGCTGTCAGCATTGTCGCGTACTATTTTGTTTATGTTTTTATTATTATGTATATTTGTTTGAATTATTTATTTTTTTTTTTGATACTTTTGGAGAGGAGAGGGTGGGGTGTCGCTAATCGGCTCCCCTGCCACGATAAAGCATTACATGACACTGCACAGGGTTCGTAGCGAAAACTAAGTTTTCAGAATCAAGACTTTTCAAGAAAGCTGAGACTTGTTTCAAGACAGTTTTAAGATTTTTCAAGACTTTTAAAATTTTTTAGAAATAGCTTCACATACGTTTTATTAATTGATTTTAAGAATTTCAAGACAATAGTGTTACTTTGCATATCTAATAACATTTACTCCTTTTACTACAATATCAATTTCATCTATCATAAAAACTCTATTTTTTACCGATGCAGTGTCCAGAAGGCGCGAAAAAATATGTACAATACATAAATTTCATAAACATACTTCACATCATATTTGATTTCCCAATTCAAGGCTTTTCAAGATTTTTTTTTTCTAAAATTCAAGACAATTCCAGGTACATTGAGGCGATTTGGCAAATTCAAGAATCCTACGAAACCTGATTGGAAAAAATGCAATTTTTTTGCACTGGAGTAAGTGCTGCATTTAAAAGTACTGGCAGTGAGGCAAAAACTAGACGCATAACCTGGTGGAAAAGTGGGCTGTGGGTGACGGGGACGCCTATCTGCTTCAGCCACATGCCGATCATCATGTCGTCGGGCTGGTCATCGGCACCACATCGGCACCGATCACACGCCACGAGCATGCGCACTGTCTCCATGCTGAACACCATCCTGTGTGTGACCAACAACAAACAATGAACAAAAAATAAAAAATTAAAAATCATCAAAAAAAAAATAAATAAAGAAATACTACGTAAGTAAATAACAAGACGGTGACTGGCGGTGTCCAGGTGGCGTCAGAGTAAGGGGCCATCCATATGGGGGGAGGGGGTCTCGGTCGGTGCGTACACACTACATACAGGGCGGGGGGGGGGGGGGGGGTCCGGGCTGCTGCGTGTGTAATAACCTAATACATCGATCTACAAATTAAACATTATACTCTTTTTAGTGCAATGGCTATTTTAATCACATTTTAATGATTATTGGCATGTAATTGGCATTATAGTTTTTAAAACAAACTGATATTACAGTAAATATTCGTTACTTCGAAATCGGTTAATTCGAGTATTGGATAATTCGAACAAAAGTGCCTGGTCCCAACGTTTTTTACCAAAAAAATTCGAATTAACGAGCATACTGGTTAATTCGAACAAAATGAAAAGTGGCCATTTTTTATATTTTTTACTCACTCTTGATGACATGACGCAATCTAGAAGTTTGTATGAATCTACATCAATTCCTTTAATCTTTTTGACCAATGAAATTAAGATTTAGTGTACGGGGTACAATATTTTAACCAATAAAATCTGCAATTGTGAATTACTCATCATGGGAGTAAATTCAGTTTGGCTATAAATATGACATGATCTACCTGAAATGTATGAACAGTTTAGAATGCAAAATGGCTAGTAAGCGAAAAAACAACAATCATACCCTAATAATTGTGAGTGTATTTCGTGTAAGTGACGATCATGATAATTGCAATTAGCACACATCACGATTGCATTTTTTATAATATTATAAATTTTTAACTTTTCTGTAGGTAGTTATTTGCAATAAACAACTGTTCTATGGTCAAGCATATTTTATTTGTGTCGATTACACCAAACCCCCTAACACCCATACCTTTGCTGATGTAAAAAAATCTGAAGCCAAATATCGGTTAGTTCGAATATCGCTTAATTCGAACAATTTCGTCGGTCCCAGCTTGTTCGAAGTAACGAATGTTTACTGTATTTTTTTTTTGGGGGGGGGGGGGGGTGGGAATCTAGGCCACAGCGTGCGCACTGCGCACAGGGGAGGGGATCAAAAATTGACAAATTTTGGCGTACTTCATGGATGGCCCCTTAAAAAATACGAACTGCACAGCGACTTCACGGAGCAATGCCATAAAAGCCTTGATCTTACAGTTTTCAAAATACCTTCCCTGGACACAGCCTCCAATCCAGATACGTAATTATTTATCACCTGTACAAAGTTCTGACGCGTCACTCCAGAGCCTATTTCAAAAATAATTAAAATGTGCACATCTGTACCACATGTTTTCGCTGCGTTTATTTTGGCCTTCGAGTTTCTAACAACTTGTGCTTATGTGTGTTTGTACATACATACAAACACGTATGTACATAAACAAATATATACAAACATACATACTTACCCGCCCCCCTGCTGTGATGTACTCGTAGCCGTGGCTGTCATGCATGCGGTAGCCGAACCTCCTCCTCCCCTCTCCTCCCCCCCTCGAGACTCACCCGCCCCCTCTGGGATTTACTCGTATCCGCGAGTGTCATGCATACAGTAGTCGAACCTGATCCTCCCCTCTCCCCCCCCCCCGAGGCTTACCCGCCCCCTCCTGTGATGTATTCGTAGCCGCGACTGTCATGCATGGGGTAGCCGTACCTCCTCCTCCCCTCTCCCCCCCCCCCCCCCCGAGGCTTACCCGCCCCCTCCCGTGATTTACTCGTATCCGCGGCTGTCTCTCATACGGTAGCCGTACCTCCCCCCCCCACACCCACGAGACTCACCCGCCCCCTCCTGTGATGTACTCGTAGCCGCGACTGTCATGCATGCGGTAGCCGTACCTCCTCCTCCCCTCTCCCCCCCCCCCCCCAGGCTTACCCGCCCCCTCCTGTGATGTACTCGTATTCGCGGCTGTCATGCATGCGGTAGCCGAACCTCCTCCTTCAATCCCCCCCCCCCCCCCCGAGGCTTACCCCCTCCTGTGATGTACTCGTATCCGCGGCTGTCATGCATGCGGTAGCCATACCTCCTCCCCCAGGGCCACGGCATCGGACGGATCATAACACGCCAGCAAGGCGCGAAGTCTCTCCACGCTGCCGAACAAAACACACCAAACAGCGAATACAACAAGAGCGGCCTATGCACAGAAGACATCAGCACATACACAGCAAACATCAGGATATATCAGAGATATAACCCTACTCTCCCCCATCCCTCAACCCCCTCTCCCCCTCCTTCCCTTTCACGCCAGCGCAACTCGGTTCCATCACATTGCCAACAACATAAAATAATAAACTTAAGTGACCAGCCGAAACACTGCCTGACATTGACGATGTTACAAATTTCCGTAAATTTAGTTGGTATGGCACTGGCTAAATTTCTTGTTTTTTTTTGTTTTTTTTTAATTTATTTATTTATTTAATTATTATTTTTTGTTATTATATTATGAGTACGGCCGCTCACTTCATCAGCGTGTCATCGTCCGCTATCAGCAGCCAGGCGCGGTTTAATGTGTTCCTCTCTCGCCGCGCGCTCTAGGATCGCGTACGTTTTCCCGCAGTGACCTGAAAGACCAATCCAAAGACAATAACCCAAGACCACAAACCGAAGTCTATAAGCCGATGACCATAAAGCAATGGCGAAGAACAAATTTTGGAATTGTTTGACACTGCAATTCAAACCCGTCGCTCTGGCCTTAGCTGTTGTGTGTGTGATGGAATCTCGGGGTGGGGGTGGGGGCGGGAGGTGAGGGGGGGGGCGAGTGGTGAGTGGGTGGGGTTACTTCGCCCTGTTGTAGGAACGCCCATGTCTAATGTCGCAATTGAAACGTGAGCCACCTCTGTATGTGTGTTGGTGGGGGAGGGGCGCGGGGTCTGTGGGTCTGTAGGTGGGTGGGGGGGGCGAGGCGTGGGGTTCGTGGGTGGGCAAGGAACGTTTCCTCGCTCTCTGGTAGGAATTGAAGCGTCCACGTCCTCATTGTGAATGTGGTGGGTGGCGGTGGGGCAGGGGGTGCGGGTGGAGCGGGCTATGGGGCAGGGGGTGGGGGTGGAGCGGGCTATGGGGCAGGAGGTGGGGGTGGAGCAGGCTATGGGGCAGGGGGTGGGGGTGGAGCGGGCTATGGGGCAGGGGGTGGGGGTAGAGCGGGATATGGGACATGGGGTGGGGATGGGGCGGGCTATGGGGCAGGGGGTGGGGGTGGAGCGGGCTATGGGGCAGGGGGTGGGGGTCGAGCGGGATATGGGGCAGGGGGTGGGGGTGGAGCGGGCTATGGGGCAGGGGGTGGGGGTCGAGCGGGATATGGGGCAGGGGGTGGGGGTGGAGCGGGCTATGGGGCAGGGGTGGGGGTGGAGCGGGCTATGGGGCAGGGGGTGGGGGTCGAGCGGGATATGGGGCAGGGGGTGGGAGTCGAGCGAGACATGGGGCTGGGGGTGGGGGTGGAGCGGGCTATGGAGCAGGGGGTGGGGGTGGAGCGGGCTATGGGGCAGGGGGTGGGGGTCGAGCGGGATATGGGGCAGGGGGTGGGGGTGGAGCGGGCTATGGGGCAGGGGGTGGGGGTGGAGCGGGCTATGGGGCAGGGGGTGGGGGTCGAGCGGGATATGGGGCAGGGGGTGGGGGTGGAGTGGGATATGGGGCAGGGGGTGGGGTGGAGCGGGATATGGGGCAGGGGGTGGGGGTCGAGCGGGATATGGGGCAGGGGGTGGGGGTGGAGCGGGATATGGGGCAGGGGGTGGGGGTGGAGCGGGATATGGGGCAGGGGGTGGGGGTCGAGCGGGATATGGGGCAGGGGGTGGGGGTGGAGCGGGCTATGGGGCAGGGCTGACCTCGCTCTGTGTTAGGAACGCCCAGATCTAGGGCAGGAAATGAAGCGTCAGCGCGCTCAGTGTGTGGGTGTGGGGGGGGGGGGGGGGTCCAGCGTGGGGATAGAGACGCCCCCTTTCTCGCTGTGTGTTCGTGTGTGTGTGGGTGTGGTGTTCGGTGTGGGGGCGGGGGTTACCTCGCTCTGTGTTTGGCACACCCAGGTCAAGCGTGGGGAAAGAGGCGTCGGTGTGTTTATGCGTGTGGTGTGTGTCTGGTGTGGGGCTGTGTGTGCGTGGGGGTGGGGCTCTGTGTGTGTGTGGTGTGGGGTTCTGTGTGGGTTTGTGTGGGGGGGGGGCGGGGGTGGGGGGGGGGGGGTCGGCGGTTACCTCGCTCTGTGTTTGGCACACCCAGGTCTAGCGTGGGGATAGAGGCGTCGGCGCTCTCACTGTAATACTCGAGATGACCCAGTTTTGAAGTCCACAGCTCCTTTATTATCGGTACTGAAAGCCAGAAAAAAATGTACCCAAAGTATGTTAAATATTGATGTCCATGAAACTTATCAGAAATACTACCAAACCTAAACTGTCATGTTTTCTCCGGAATAACTTCTTTAGCACAGTTACTTTTGTTATTATCTAGTTCTATTATTAAACTTGGGGATTTGCCAAAATCCCCTAATGCATTGAATTTGTACGAAATTTAAGCCGCATGTTTTTTTCCGCTTTTTTAGTTTATCCGTGGAACTAGTCAGAGGCCGTTAGGACTAGAAAGATGAAATTTGGATATGACAAACTTCAGTATGTCTAGTTGATCCTCCTGTATTTTTTTTTTAATTCGTGTAATTTTTCACTTAAAAAACGACAAAACAAATTTGCAAAACAGGCGGCAAGAAGCTGAGAGCAGTAGTTTAAACTGGCATGATATCAGCCTCGGTGTATTGATCGCCCAACTCTCAATGAAAGCCATCACAGCATGCGTGTGCAAGTTTAAGTTGGCTGCACCGTTTGGGTTTTTAGCCCTCAGCCATCAAATGGCTAAGGGCTATTGCTATGGACGTGTCCGTCCGTCCGCCTGGCCGTGCCCACAGTGATTATGCTATGTGGTGGATTTTCGGTACACCCGTCACTTATGTGGTTTTTCTTCCTTATGTGGTGGTTCTTATGAGGTAGCCACATAAGCACCCATTGAGCACAAAACAAACCACATAAGGGAGTCCGTCAAAGTCCGTTGATCAACTGTCCTGTAACACCATCTGTTGGAAAATAATGCAACTATAAAGCTAATTTCTAAAGCAAATAAGGAGAGCAGCATTTGTTTAAATCCCGCTGTGGGGTGGAGAGAATCTTAAGAATACACCCACTGCGGACAATGTTTGTATTTTTGGGGATTTTTTGAAGAATAAACTTCAAAGTGCGTTTCCTCATACACTTTTTATCCGATTTCATTTATTTTTGGTATCTAGTATGAGGCAGCCCTAGATGGGTCGGGCATACGGCTTGTGCTTTTTGACTCGATCTTGAATTTTGATTTTAGGGGAAATTTTTGAAGAAAATACCTCAAAATGAATCTTATCCTACAGTTTTATCCGTTTATTTAACTTGTGTTAATGTGTGGTTATTATTTAAACATGCACACTGGTCCGAAATATGAACCGCGCATCGACGCAATTTAAATTAACATGCGCCGTGATCCGAAATGTCAACCGCGCATCAGCGCAAGTTAAACAAACATGCGCACTGGTTCCAAATGCGAACCGCGCATTAACGCAAGTGAAATAAACATGCGCACTGGTCCGAAATGCGAACCTCGCGTCAACGCAAGTTAAATAAACATGTGCACTGGTCTAAAATAAGAAACGCGCATCAACGCAAGCTGAATAAACATGCGCAGTTGTCCGAAATGTGAACCACGCACTGGTTCGAAATGCGCAACCGGACATGGACGCAAGGTAAATAAACATGCGCACTGGTTCGAAATGCGAACCGCGCATCAACGCAAGTTAAATAAACATGTGCACTGGTCTAAAATAAGAAATGCGCATCAACGCAAGCTAAATGAACATGCGCACTAGTCCGAAATGCGAACCGCTCATCAATGGAAGTTGAATAAACATGCGCACTGGTTCGAAATGCGCAACCGGACATGGACGCAAGGTAAATAAACATGCGCACTGGTTCGAAATGCGAACCACGCATCGATGCAAGTTAAGTAATCATGCGCACTGGTCCGAAATGTGAACCGCGCATCAACGCAACTTAAATAAACATGAGCACTAGTCCGAAATGCGAACCGGGCATCAACTGAAGTTAAATAAACATGCGCAGTTGTCCGAAATGTGAATCACGCACCAACGCAAGCGAAGTGAACATGCGCACTAGTCCGAAATGCGAAATGCTCATCAGCGAAAGTGAATAAACATGCGCACTAGTCCGAAATGTGAACCGGGCATGGACGCAAGTTAAATAAACATGCGCACTGCTTCGAAATGCGAACCGCGCATCGACGCAAGTTTAATAAACATGCGCACTGGTCCGAAATTTGAACCGCGCATCAGTGCACATTAACCAAACATGCGCACTAATTCAAAATGTGAACCGCGCATCGATGCAAGTTAAATAAACATGCGCATTTGTCCAAAACAAGAACCGTGCATCAACGCAAATAAAAGAAACATGCGCACTGGTCCGAAATGTGAACCGCGCATCAACGCAAGTTAAATAAACATGCGCATTTGTCTAAAATAAGAACCGTGCATCAGCGCAAATAAAAGAAACATGCGCACTGGTCCAAAATGTGAATCTCGCATCAACGCAAGCTAAACAAACCTGCGCACTAGTCCGAAATGCGAACTGCGCATCGACGCCAGATAAATAAACATGCGCACTGGTCCGACAAAAGAACCATGCATTGACGCAAGTTGAATAGACATACACAGTTTCCGAAATAAGCACCACGCATTAACGCAATTTAAATATATGCACTGGTCGGAAAAAACCACACATCGACGCAAGTTATGTAATCATGCCCACTGGTCCGAATTGTGAACCGCGCATCAACGTAAGTTGCATAACCATGCGCAGTGGTCCGAAATGTGAACCGCGCATCAACGTAAGTTGCATAACCATGCGCAGTGGTCCGAAATGCGAACCGGGCATCGGCGCAGGTTAGATGAACATGCGCACTTGTCCGAAATACAAACCGCGCATCAGTGCACGTTAACCAAACATGTGCGCTGGTCCGAAATGTGAATCGCACATCGACGCAAGTAAAGTTGACATGCGCCGTGATCCGAAATGTGAACCGCCCATCAACGCAAGTTAAAAAAATATGCGCAGATTTTCCAAAGGCGAACCACGCATTAACGCAAGTTAAATAAACATGCGCACTGGTCTAAAATAAGCACCACGCATCAACGCAAGTTAAATAAATATGCGCAGTTGTGAAAGATAAGTTGTAAAATATCTTTATACAGGAAAGTGCCACGTATATAATTCCGTTTATTTACAAATGACACACACAAAGCATCAACATTATTGACATTGACATGACGCCTGCTGGGTTAGTTAGTTAGTTAGTTAGTTATTTGATTGGTTTAACGACACCGCCAACCTGTTGTAGGTCATATTGTGTCATTCCTGGTAACTTTGTCGAATTTATACTTTATTGATTAAAAATGATTATAAAATAAAATCTTGAATATACTAAAAAATATACTAAAAATAGACTTAATGGTAGTCTACACATAGGAATACATATTAATCTCTTTTAAAAATTCTAGGACCTTGTTGGAATTTACCTTCTCAAACAGCTCTCTCATGGAATCAACTCTATAATAACGGGGACGAATGTGATTGAAGTCTATACAATCTATCAAGATGTGTTTTACTGTATACCGTTCCTGACAACTTATACATTCGGGTTGTGGTTCACCTCTTAAGAGGTGTTTGTGAGTAGTGTAAGAATGTCCTATTCTTAATCTGTGAATTACCATATCGTCGCGAAGGCCATTTAGGGAGGGCAATTTGCGCCCTACCACAGGGTTAATTTGGTATAGCTTATTGTCTGTTTGTTCATCCCAATATTGTTGCCATAGATTTTTGACATATCTAGAAATATGGCACTTAAAATCTGATGACGGTATAAGGAAATCTGAGCAGTCTTGGTTTAACGCTTCTTTGGCGCCTTTGTCGGCTGCCTCGTTGCCCGGGATTCCAACGTGGCTCGGTACCCAACAAAATATTATCTCTTTGCCAGCTTTTACCACTTCGTCGTGTTTTTCTATCAAGTCCAAAATTATTGGGTTGGATACCTGTAAGTTTTCTAGTGACTCAAGCACTGACATGGAGTCCACGCACAATATGAATTTTTTGTAGCGGCTAATCTTGACAATTTGCATAGCTAGCTGCAGGGCTCTAACTTCTGCAGAGAAAATAGAAGACCCATCAGGGAGCCTGGTTCTAAATGTATTATTTTCTGTGACAATAGCTGCTGCAGCCTTGTCCTCAAGTTTGGAACCATCGGTATATATGAAATGGTAGTCATTATAATTATCCTTTAATTCTGCAAATTTTGACTGAAATACACACGGGTTAGTTCGTTCTTTTGTGGACTCAGAAAGAGTCTTCAAGACCACAGGTTTCGTTAACTTCCAAGGGGGTTAGTTAGGTATTTTGTAATTTGCAACAGATTCAACGATTATACCTGCTTCTTGCAGGTGTGGTATAATCCTACTTCCAAGGGGGGGGGGAATAGCATTGGTACCTCTGAGATGACTCTCAGTAAATTTAAGGCCTTCTGACACTTTCTTCGGAGGTGTTTGATATGTGGGATAAAACTAAGTTGGCTATCAAAAATTAAACATAAAAATTTGTTTTCCTTGACAACAGGGATTTGCACGTTAGAGATGTGTAAAACTGGATCGTCGTGCTGTTTTCGTTTTTTACAAAAGTGTATACAAACCGTTTTGGTTTGTGAGAATTTAAAACCATTCTTATTCGCCCAAACTTGGAGAGAATAAATACTCTGCTGAAGACGACGCTGTATTAAATTCATACTTTTGCCTCTACACGACATGGCAAAATCATCCACGAAGAGTGAGCTATCTATCCCCTGTCTCAGTGTATCTTTTATATTGTTGATTTTTATCAGGAAAAGTAGAATTGAAAGGATGCATCCTTGCGGGAAGCCTTCCTCTTGTTCAAAGTATTCTGAGAATATTGTACCAAGGCGAACCCTGAATCGACGGTCGTCCAGGAATCCTTTTATAAACTGGGGCAGACGGCCTCGGAGGCCGAAATCAAAAAGATCCTTTAGTACTCCGTGTTTCCATGCTGTGTCATAAGCTTTTTCCAAGTCGAAGAAAACGGTAACAACATGTTCCTTGTTATTGAAAGCTTCTTTCACAAAAGATTCTAATCTTACAAGATGGTCCAGAGTGCTCCTTTGTTTCCTAAAGCCACTCTGTATGTCGGCAAGCAAGTTGTTTCTTTCCAGGTACCATTTTAATCTTTCAGCTACCATTCGCTCAAATGTTTTGCACAGGGCACTTGTCAAGGAAATTGGTCTGTAATTCTGAGGATTTCGTGGATCTTTGTTTGGCTTTGGTATTGGTATTATTGTGGCTTCCTTCCATATTTCTGGAAAAGTGTCGGAATTCCAGGTATGATTTAACAATTCTAAAAGGATCTTTAGGGTATGGTCTGGCAAATGTCTAAGCATCTGATAATGTATGTCATCTGGTCCTGCTGCTGAATCATGGGAACTATCTATGGCCTTTCTCAATTCATTGAGAGAAAAGTGCTCATTATACGCTTCGCTGTTGTCAGAATAGAAGTTAAGAGGATTAGTTTCTTCTGTTTCTTTATGGCGTCTAAACTCGTGGCTATAATTTTCGGAAGATGAGTTATGTTCGAATGTTTCGCCTAGGGTATCTAAAATGTCCTTTGGGTCGGTGATCATATTATTGTTAGCTTCTAGATGGCTTACTGTGCTAAAAGTGTTCTTACCAGATACTTTTCTAACCATGTCCCAGGTCTTTTTTAGAGAATTATTTGTGTTGAGTTGAGAAACATATTCATGCCAGGATTCTTGTTTGCTTTTTTTGACTGTTTTACGCGCAACTGCCTTGGCCCTTTGATATTCTATTTTTCTTGTAATGTCTGGGTAGTCTGAAAAATTTTTGAGAGCTTGTTTACGAAGCGCTATGGATTCTTTACAAGCGTCATTAAACCACGGTTTGTGTGGTTTCTTGCGGGATCCTGATGTCCTTGGGATAGATTTTTCACACACTCCATGGAGAAGAAAGGTAAATAATGAGATATGTTCGTCTTCATCATCAGTAAAATGTTTCCTTTTGATACTCTGATGACATAATTCTTGGAATTCTGACCAGTCTGCTTTCTGAAACTTCCATTTTGGGGATCTTTTTTCGTGGTATGGTTTAGACTCAGACAATAAAATAGGAAAGTGGTCACTGCCGTGGAGATCACCCAACACTTTCCAATTAAAATCGAGATATAAATTAGCAGATGCTATAGAAAGGTCAATAGAGGTTTTTGAACCAGTACCAGGGTGAAGATATGTATATGACTTGTCGTTGAAAATGGTTAAATTATGATGGTTAAGGAGATTTTCTACCAATTTTCCCTTCAAATCTACGTAACTATTGCCCCACAATGTACTGTGAGCATTAAAGTCGCCCACGAATAGGACTGGCTTAGGTAACTGATTTATTAGGTCATTCAACTCTTCTGGTTGAGGTCTCAAATGTGGTGGCAAATAAATATTACAAATTGTGAAAGTTTTGCCAAGCGTGATACGAATCGCCTGGGTCTGGAAAGGCGTATTTAGTTTAATTTCGCTTTGTAAGAGATCACTTCGAACAAACATAGCGATTCCACCTGTCGCTCTGTCATCCGATGAGGGTTTGTTGTATGACGTATATCCTCTACGTTTTGGTGGATTGTCGTTTTTGCTGAATGTTTCCTGAAGACAAAATACTGCCGGATCATTTAAGTGCATAAGTGTTAACAATTCATGGTAGTTGGTCCAAAAACCTCTGATATTCCAATGAATTATTCTCATCGTTACTTGCTAAGAGCTCGATTTCTGTTAATCGTTACTTTTGGAGGCTTTTCATTTGAGCGGGGTGGCTTAGGGGAGGTTCTGCCTGCAGGTCTCCCATCGCCAGCATCCATAAGAGGGGAGTATCTATTCCCACTCATTTCCTCCGTAAGGTTTGTGCGCAACCTCTGTTTGGCAAGTTGAGCTCTTTGTTTGAGTCTTGCCTTTGTTTCGTGGCCCAGCTGAGAGGATTGGGGGCTTGGAGTACAAGACCCGTCTCTCTTCCCTGACAGCTCAGGAGATGTGCTTGGTAAAGACTCACAAAGACTAGAGTCCGTTTCAGTTTTAGTTTCTTTTGTTTTTCTAGAAGGCCGTTGTTGCTTTGGTGGCGAAAAAATCTTTTGTTCCGTAATCCATGTGATGTCAGTTTGACAGGCAGAATCCTGAAACTTGGGTCTTACTGAGCTAGCATAAGTTTTCGCATTTGATGGGAGGAGGGTAGCAGCCAGTTTTCGGGCTTCGGGATAAGACACCGATTTTTCAAATTTTATCTGTTGGACTTTCTTTTCAGCATGCCACCGCGGACAATCCTTGGATGAAGCCGGGTGGCTGCCCATGCAGTTTATGCATTTGGGGTTGTGAGAGGTACATGAACTATATTCATGCCCTTCCTCCCCGCATTTTGCGCAGGTGGGTTTTTGATTTCTGCATTTGTCTTTGTTATGCCCGTATTTCTGGCAGTGGAAACAACGAATAGGGTTCGGAATATATATTTTCACTGGTAGGCTTAAATATCCAACTTTTATATTGCCTGGCAAAGTAGGCTTGCAGAAGGTAAGGACAGATGTTCCTCGTTGGCCCAAAGGTCGCGCTGCTGTCACACCCTGGTCCTGTAGTTCGTCGACTAATTCTTCATCTGAGCAAAATCTTAGTTCAGGGTGGGTGATCACTCCCCTGCAAAAATTTAAGGTTCGGTGGGCAGAGCACTTAGCTGGGGTGTTTACAAAAGATGTTATTTTCAGGAGGTTTTTACATTGTTGTAAAGTGGCTATTTGGACTAGAATGTCCCCCGAGCGGAGCCTTTTGATGTTAAATTGATTTCCCACTATCGATGCCACCCCCTTCTGGATAGCGAAGGGGGATAGTTTGAACGTGCCCTCTATCGGCGTGATAATTAGGTATTGTGGAAATGAAGCAGGGGGAGACCCCACCTCAATCCTTGGTCTTTTGGGTGTCGGTGATGTATTTTGTTTTTCTTTTGTCTTATCCATTAAGTGTTTTTTTGAAAATTTTCTTCCAGGTCTGCCGGCCCCGGCCTTACTATGACCACCTATTTCGGCAACGGGGGTTACCCGCCTAGGGCTAGGACACCTGGAATACTCTACTAGACGCGGCGGTATTCTCCATCCAACGCCGTTCGATTGACCCTAGAGCCGCAGTATGGTTAAACTGAACGACCAGCCGTTATTGATCGTGACGGGCCAGTTCACGAACGCCCTTCTTGGGCCGAAGAGAAGGACCAAAGGCATGTATTGGCAAACAAGTCCCTCAGCAGAATGTGTATTTGAAAGGCCTGCCTAAGAGACAAGAAACCTCAATACCCAGGTAACCGCTCTCCTTCCACTACGGGATGCAACCCACGGCAAAGTGCGTTCTTATGACTGGTATTATCACCAGCTACTGTAGGACATCTTGGTGGACGCACAACAGGTTGCCACGCTTTTATGCGGTTTGCGTGGGAACGGTGTAACGCAGGTTTTTGTTGGCTGCTAGTAGTCGTTGCCAAGGGTGTGACAAAGCTAATACCGTATCTGGAGTACTACAATTAAGTAGACCCCAGATGATAATACAAAAAAAAGGATTGAATGTGAAACAATTAGGTAAGGAAAGATTTCTTTATTGCGATTAACGACATCATATTTAACAAAAAAGGGATATTATCAGGTGGAAGGGCATTGTTGTTAATTTTTTTTTTTTTTTTTTTTTTTTGGTATGTGTGTTTTTGGGAAGATTTTATAGTACCTATGAAAATGGAAATGATGGTGGGATGAAATGGTGGGAGGGTATGGTTGGGAGGGGGGCGAGATACCAGTAGAACTGAGATATACCCAGTAAGACTGGTACCCCGAGGGGGGTCGGAATATCAACTCCGGCCTCCCTTTGGGTCAAGGGGCTCCTTTAAAAATAAAGGGTCGGACCCAAACGCCTGCTGGGAACCACACAAGGGCACGGGCAAATATAAACCACCACATAAGTATTTTTTTATTCTCAAATAATCTTGTCCGTGACCTACCACTTAAATGCATTTCAGGCATATCAAATGCTACCACATAATGCAGCCACCACATAAGATACCTCTCGTTGGCCTGTCCGTCCGTCCGCTAACATTTACCTTGTGAACACTCTCTAGCCTACAATTTTTTTGCCAATCACTAAGATATTTTAAATATAGCTTGTATATGGACCAATGAAGATTCCTATTGTTTATGAGCCATATCCGACCAAGGACAGTTTCTCACCTGGACTTGGAAATTTTCTTATTTGTACCATTATCAAGTTTGCTTAACATTGGCTTGTGAACACTCCCTAGCTTACAATTCTTTACCAATTACTTAGGTATTTTGGATATAGCTATTATATGACCCAATAAAGATTGTATATAAGCCATATCCGACCAAGGACAGTGGTGCAGCTGGACTTTGAAATTTGCAAATTTCTACCATTATCTGGTTTGCTTAACATGTGGCTTGTGAACACTCCCTAGCTTACAATTCTTTACCAGTAACTAACATATTGCGGATATAGCTACTGTTTGAACCAATGAAGATCCATATTGTATATGAGCCATATTTGCCCAAGGACAGTGGCTCAGCTGGATTTTGAATTGTTTTTTTTTATTTCTAGCATTATCAAGTGTCGTTAACATTTGGATTGTGAACACTCTCTAGCCTACAATTCTTTTGCAATTGCTAAGACATTTCAGATATAGCTGATATATGGACTAATAAAGATATTTGCCCAAGGACAGTGGCTCAGCTGGACTTTGAAAAGGACAGTGTCTCATGGTAAATGTTTTTTTTTTCATCTTAAAGCACTGTCATCCTATTTCAGGTGCTCTAAGTACTTGGGTGAGGGCTTTACATCTCTGATGCCGGTGTTTCCACATTGCTAAAGAGTGATAAAATCTAGCCCACTGACAGAGGGTTATTAGACGCCGTAAAATCCGCATTTTTTTTAACCATGACCTTAGAGAACGATTGACATCCTCGGCGATGGTCAATGTCAAAAACCGGAAGTGGACCATTATCTTGAAAACGGTTAGACATAAAACGATTTCGAGCTTATTTTCGACACTTTGGGCCTAAAAGACGATATGTAAGAGGTTAAGAGTTCAGAATTTTATTTTTGTGACCCCCAAGTGTAATTTTCGTCACTCGGCAGCGAAAACGGTCTATATGTATATATATATATATATATATGTGTAAGTCACCTACGTGACCTTTGGAAAGGCAGGGACGTTTGACGTGTTGGGCTAGCCCTTCCTCTGCAGCTGGCGCCGACGCAGGGCAGCTTCCCGCATCCGTATTCGAGCAGCTTGGCTCCGGTCTTCGGCCATCCCTCCCTGTTCTGCTTCTAGCTGGCTGGTGGATGGTTGTACCTCGGCCCCTTTTGCTCTGGTTGTCCGGCGCTGTGGGGGTGTCGTTGGGTGAGTTTCTTCCTCCTCCTCCCTGTTCATCCATTCTTGGTAGCGGGCCTCCAGCTGCTGGACTGACGTCATCGCGGCGTCGTATGTCCTTTGCAGCTTTCGGGCTTCCTCATCGGTGACTGCAGCGACGCACTCGTCATGGGCCTTGGTCAGCTTCTGGAAGTGTTCCTGAAGCTTTTTTCTCAGCCCTTCAGCGTAGTTGTCTGGCTCTCCCTGCATGGCTTCATCAAGCTCCCGGGACCACTTGGTTACGGCTTCCAAGTGCTTGCTTCTGGACTTGGTAGACATATCCAGGGGCGGTGGAGTCACGCGTAACCGTCAAACGTTAAGCGAAGTTCGAGAATTGTAAGTCACCTACGTGACCTTTGGAAAGGCAGGGACGTTTGACGTGTTGGGCTAGCCCTTTTTTTTTTTTTTTTTTTTTTTTTTTTTTTTTTTTTTTGGTTTTTTGTTTTTTGCTTAGGGGGGAATGAGAAACAAGTGGCTTGTTTTTACTTTATTCATACCCCATCCGTCCACAATCACGCGACAACCCTTTCATACGACACTAGCGTTTCTTCAAACTTCAGTAAGCTTGATGTTTTATTGGACCGTCTGAGTTTCAGGTGAACAACGCACGCACGAACGAACGACACGAGTAATACGCGAATGTGGCCGGCTGCCACTCTGGCAACAAGCTCTCTGACACTACGCTGTCTGCAACGCGATTCTCTGTTAACAGATAAACAAATAAAGGGAATAGTAAATTACATGTTCTATCATAGTTCAAATTGAACGCACTAAAGTATTTTAAAAACCTTTAAATATTCTGGGTACAATCCTATGATTCGAATTACGACGGCCTCTATCTCTAGATAACAATAACATACAAATACTTCTCCAGATAATGCAAATAACACAAATAACTTGACGTCAAAGATTCCACACGTTACTTCGCAATACTCCACTAAATGCTAGTATATTCCCGTAAAACGAACCGAACTATGGTCGCTCTCCCCTTTTGTTTTCACCCTCTTAGTTTACTAGCTTCTGGTTCTTCTTGTGTGCTTTAGTACTCCAGTTGTTGCTTTCACAAAAAAAATGCTTGACACACAGCTAAAATCTGACTATATATATATACACACTCCACGTGACCCCTTAAAAGGAGCGCTCTGATTGGTAAACTTTCGGCACCCTCTTTGTCCCGAAACCACATTTATATGCAAAGCTGGGTGACGTAACACCGTCGTAAAGCTTGTTTACAAACATGATATTTGCCAACAATGGGTTCCGTGACTAACCAAGGCACTAAACCTAACCCATCTTTGGCAAACAAACAAAACATAACGACAGTCACTAAGGGCGTCTTTTATTGGCTAGATTCTCGACCTCATTAAAAATTTCGCTCCCTTTCTGACACAAAACGCCGAAAGGAAGAGAACCCTTAAAAACACTCAGAAATTAATATATTTTAATCTTTAAAAACAGTAGAGAGACACCGAGAAGGTCCTCAACACATATACACGACAAAAATTCACTTTTAGCACGGAAACAACGTAAAAATACACGTACACGCTTCAACCCTAAGGCGAGTCACTCAACCTAAGAAGGAACTATAATTTCCCTCACACGCCGTACGCATCCGAGACGAAACGTTATAAAACTAGGTACACCCAGAACAGAAACATAACATAAATACACATTTTTTCAACAAACGCCTCAGGCGTTTACACTCCCCCCTCCTGGCCACGTAAGTGCCTGAACAGTACGACATTCAATTCTACTAATCTGAGGCTTCTAGCAAGCACAGTCTCGTAACGGGCCGACTGTAAACGCGACCCCGACTCAAAACGGAGACGCTGCGTACTAGTCCGTCTCGGCCGACCTCGACGTCTGTCACCCGTGCGAGCGGCCACTGTCCCCTTGCACAGTCCTCCACGAGTAACACGATGTCTCCAACACGGACGCCACGCTGAGGCTTCCTCCACTTCTGGCGCTGCCGCAGTGCTGGCAAATACTCTTTTAGCCAACGGCGCCAGAAAACGTTCGCGATGTGCTGGGCTTGGCGCCACCTTCGAGTCGCGAAGTTGTCGTCCCCGGAAACCAGCGCCGAGGGGAGGCACGAGTTGGTTCTCAGGATGAGCAGCTTGGCTGGCGTCAGTACTTCCGGATCCGCCGGGTCGTCGCCCACCGCGGTCAGCGGGCGGTCATTGACGATCCTTTCGACTTCCGCTGCTACGGTCATCAGCTGCTCGTCAGTAAGCAGCTGCAATCCCACTACTGCCATCATCACCTGCCGAACAGAACGAATCATTCTTTCCGCCGCACCGTTCATGTGACTGGCGTGTGGGGGATTGAAATGCCAGTCTACGCCTCTCTGGACGAGGTCGCGGCTAACTTGCTCGGCATTCCATCGCTGCAGCTCCTCCCTCATTTCTCGCTCGCCTCCGACCAGGTTGGTCCCGTTGTCACTAAAAATCTTCTCCGGCTGGCCGCGGCGACTGAAAAAACGCGTACATGCATAAACGAAGCTTTCTGCGGAGAGTGAATGTGTAATTTCCAGGTGAATCGCCCTCGATGCTAAACACGTAAACAAGCAGCCGTACCGCTTGTCCGTACCACGTCGGAACTTCACGTGGAACGGGCCGAAAAAATCGACCGCCGTGTGTGTGAAAGGACGGCAGCCCGGCTGCAGTTGTTCTTCTCGCAACGGAGCCATCTGCTGGTGGCATGGCGCCGCTCTCATCCTTCTGCACTTCACGCACTGGCTCAGCACGTGTTTCACCGCAGCACGGCCTCGAACTACCCAGAGGCTCTCTCTCAGTTTGGCTAGGACTTGATTCACACCCACGTGGCCGTTGCTCTCGTGGATGCTTCTTACAACCAGCTTCGTGATATGGTGCTTATCTGGCAGAACTGGTGGTTCCTTGGCGCGGCTAGGCAACGAAGAAGGCTGTAATCGACCCCCGACAGTCATCCAACCATCCTGGATTTTTGGACTTAGCGCGGCTAGGCTACTCCGCGCTGCCACGGCTTCACCCCGCGCTACTTTCTTCCATTCGTCTCCAAAGTGAGTGCGCTGCACGTGTCGAATCAGCGCCTTCTCCGCTTCGCGCAGGTCGTCTGCCGTCAGCTCTGTTCTCACGTCTGGCGGTTCCTTCCGGACTCTGCTTCTCAGCAGCTGCTGAAAACGTAGGAGCCATGCTGTACTTCTCAATAGATCGCACCAGCTGCTGTGTCGGTTTATCATGACGTCAAGACCGCTGATGACGTCTGACGCTGCGGTCAAAACGACGCGCTCCTTCTTGACCTCCGGGTCATCTACTGGTTCCCCTCCTTGAGTAGAGACTTTCGGCCACTGCTGCCTCGGCAAACGGAGAAATTCTGGCCCGCTCAACCACGTCCGTAATCCCTCATCGTCTCCGGCACGCAGGCCTCTGGATGCTATGTCAGCGGGGTTGTTGCGTCCCTCTACGTGTCTCCACTGGTCAACTCGGGTCAAGTCGAGGATGGCTGCCAATCGGTTCGCTACGAACGTCTTAAAGCGGCGGTTGTTGTTCCGGATATAGCCGAGCACGATCATGGAATCCGACCACAACGTCACGTCGTCGAGCTTCCAATCCAGCTCCCTCTGTATCTGGTTAGCGATCCTGGCCCCGACTACGGCAGCGGTAAGCTCCTTTCGCGGCAAGGTTTGCACCTTAACAGGGGCCACTCTGGACTTCCCGAGGACCAATGCACAGGAAACAGCACCGCCAGTGCCTTCAAACCTTAGGTAAGCACACGCGCCGTAGCCGACCTCACTGGCATCGCAGAAAACGTGGAGCTGAATGTTGTTAATTTTTCCGGTCATCCTCTTCACACAACGATCAATGCGCAATCGGCGCAGTTCCGGGAGCTCTCTCCTCCAAGCTTGCCACTGCTCTACGGTTGAATCCGGCAAAGCGTCGTCCCATCCTAAAGCTGCACGGCTCATCTCTTGCAACAATCTCTTGGCCAGTAGTAGGACTGGTGCCACTAGACCAAGGGGGTCAAAAAGGGCACAAACTTCTGATAAAACCCCTCGGCGGGTCAGCGGCTTCTCGAGCTGGTTCACTTCGAATAGGAAGGAGTCGCTGCTGACTTCCCAAACCAACCCCAAGGCTCTCTCTTGTGGCAGTTGGTCACCGAGCTGATAGTGAGTGACGCTCTGAGCTCGCTTTTCCTCTGGAATGGCATCCATCACGGCCTCGTCGTTGCTCAACCACTTCGTCAGGTTGAACCCCCGGCGTCCGAGCATCTCTGTCAGATCACGGCACATATCCAGGGCTTCGTCGGGAACGGCCACAGACGTTAGGCAGTCGTCCACATAAAAGCTCCTCATCACGGCGTCGACGACCCCTTTCGGAAACTCACTTTTCTGGTCCTGTGCCGCTCTCCGGAGCGCGTAGGCGGTACAACTCGGTGACGAAGTTGCTCCGAAAACGTGGACGCACATCCTGTAGTCGCGAGGCGGTTGCTTGACGTCACCTTCTGGCCACCAGAGGAATCTCAGCACGTCACGATCTTCAGCGTTCACTCGGACTTGGTGGAACATTTGCTCGATATCTGCCGACAAGGCTATCTTCTCCTGTCGGAAACGGAGCAGAACTCCGACCAGATTGTTCACTAAGTCCGGTCCTCTCAGCAGCTGGCTATTGAGCGATATTCCTGATGTCTGGGCAGCACAGTCGAAAACTACTCTCAACTTTTGCTTGTGTGGGTGTAAAACTCCGTGGTGAGGCAAATACCATGTCCCCCCTTGTTCTCCTGGCGTTGCAACTTCCTCGGCGTGACCTTTCTCCAAATAGCCCTCGATAGCCGCTGTGTAGCTTTCTCGTAGGGTCGCGTCTCGCTCAAATTTTCCTTTCAGTGCCGCCAGTCTTCTTTCTGCCATGCCTCGGTTATAGGGGAGTTGTGGTTCGTCCTTCTGCCATGGCAAGGCCATCTGGTAATGCCCATCCTTGTCGACCGTTGTGGTTCGCTCCATAGTTGCTAGCGCCTGCTTGTCTTCTCTTGACATGGCAACTTCGTGGCTATCGTGTTCACTAAAATCAGTCTGCCACATCATCTCAAGCTGCTGGTGTAGCTTCGCGTCACTTGTCCTGATGAAGTTCATGCTCACCCTCCTTGTTGCTGCGGAAGCTCCCTTCTCTCTCGGGCCCCTGATGGCCCAGCCCAGTTCACTTCTTACGGCGTACGGTTCGTCATCTGCACCGCTTCTGACCTCCAGAGGGATGTGAGCCCTAGGCGCGTCAGTCCCGATCAGCAAAGACACGCAGCCCTGGTGCAGCTTCGGTCTCTTGACATCTCGAAGATGGGACCACCTCTGCAGCTCCTTCTCTTCCGCAATGCCGTCAGTGCAAATTGGTAACCTCTTCACGGACCACACCCGCGATAACTTCAGAAGCGGGCCTCCACCTGGAGACCTCACTGCCAGGTCGATCTCTCTGCCCTCAAAGTCTTCCCGGTTCGTGACCGAACTCACGCTGAAAGTGACCAGCTTCCCCTTAACTCCGAGTTCTTTAAGAAGACTTTCACTACACAGAGTTTTCTCGCTCCCATCGTCAAGCAGGGCATAAGTCAGACATGCCGACCCCTCCGCTTCCACAACTACAGGCACTACGCCCATCAAACTGGTCTTGCTACCAGTCGCCGCCGTGCAATTCACGATGGCATTACTCCACTCATGCAGCGTGGGGTGGTGTTTGCGGACGCACTCTGGCACTTTGCACAACTTCTCTCTCTTACAGTCGCGTGAGAAGTGACCCGGCTTCAGGCAATTATTGCACAGGCGTCCCTTCCGGCAACAGTCTAGACGCTGCTTGACTGACATCTGGCGGTAACGCTCGCAGTCTGCGACGTTCTTGCAGCCGCCGGCGCACGATGGGCACCTTTTTGGCCTTTGGAATTGTTGCTGGCCTTCCGTGCTGGTCACCAATGTTGTCACTCTACCCGCTCGGCTCGGTTTAGGGTCGTGATTATTGTTTCTGGTGGCCCTGTCTTCGCGCTTGGCGATGTTTTGGCCATAGAAGTTACAGGCCGACCGCGCCTTCTCGCTGATAAACTTCATCAGGTCGCGGAAAGTCGGTTCTCTACCATTTTCGTAGCACTTCTGGGCCGCATCCGTCCACTGGTTCCGCAGGTAGGAGGGTAATCGCTGCACGATCTTCAGCAGGGTGTCAGGGTTATTTGCTCTCTCTTCACACCGCATAGCCGCCAGGGTCGTGATGGTCTCTTCCATGTCGCAGGCCAGTGTCATCATTGCTTCACCATCGCCGGGTTTGATGGACGGACCCTGTAGCACAGCATCCAGGCTGGCCTGAGTCACGACGTGCTGCCGGCCGAAACGTGACTGTAGGATACTGCGGGCGTGCCGGTACCCTTCCTTGTCTGGAAGTAGCCGGCAGGCTTTTATGGCTTTGCGAGCGCGTCCCTCACAGCAGGCAACCAGGTAGCTGAGCCGCGTTCTGTCGTCGGGGATTCTGGCTTCAACTGAGGTCTCAAATTCGTGTATAAATTCCGCAAAGTCCAGCGGCGATCCATCAAACTTGGGTATCTGTGGGCACTGCATTAATCCCGGGAACCACGGAGCCATGGGCTGCATCATCGGCACCGCGTACGAGGGCTGCAGGTTTGCCTCTGGTGTTTTCTTCGCAGGCTCACGTTTTTTCGGCGTGCGCGGCAGCGGCAAGTCATCGTCATCGGAAACGATCAACGACTGGTTGAGGGGACGAGTCACTCGTGTAGTTTCTCGGGCTGGTTCCGGTGATTCTTCTTGTAGAGCCGCGTCACCTTCAAAATCTTCCCCGGCCTCGAAACAAGCTTTGTCGTACTCTTCTTGGGCCTGGAGGAGTTCTTGCTTACGTCTGAACTCTAACTCTTCCCTCTCTAGCTGCAGCTTCCTCTGCAGCTGGCGCCGACGCAGGGCAGCTTCCCGCATCCGTATTCGAGCAGCTTGGCTCCGGTCTTCGGCCATCCCTCCCTGTTCTGCTTCTAGCTGGCTGGTGGATGGTTGTACCTCGGCCCCTTTTGCTCTGGTTGTCCGGCGCTGTGGGGGTGTCGTTGGGTGAGTTTCTTCCTCCTCCTCCCTGTTCATCCATTCTTGGTAGCGGGCCTCCAGCTGCTGGACTGACGTCATCGCGGCGTCGTATGTCCTTTGCAGCTTTCGGGCTTCCTCATCGGTGACTGCAGCGACGCACTCGTCATGGGCCTTGGTCAGCTTCTGGAAGTGTTCCTGAAGCTTTTTTCTCAGCCCTTCAGCGTAGTTGTCTGGCTCTCCCTGCATGGCTTCATCAAGCTCCCGGGACCACTTGGTTACGGCTTCCAAGTGCTTGCTTCTGGACTTGGTAGACATATCCAGGGGCGGTGGAGTCACGCGTAACCGTCAAACGTTAAGCGAAGTTCGAGAATTGTAAGTCACCTACGTGACCTTTGGAAAGGCAGGGACGTTTGACGTGTTGGGCTAGCCCTTTTTTTTTTTTTTTTTTTTTTTTTTTTTTTTTTTTTTTGGTTTTTTGTTTTTTGCTTAGGGGGGAATGAGAAACAAGTGGCTTGTTTTTACTTTATTCATACCCCATCCGTCCACAATCACGCGACAACCCTTTCATACGACACTAGCGTTTCTTCAAACTTCAGTAAGCTTGATGTTTTATTGGACCGTCTGAGTTTCAGGTGAACAACGCACGCACGAACGAACGACACGAGTAATACGCGAATGTGGCCGGCTGCCACTCTGGCAACAAGCTCTCTGACACTACGCTGTCTGCAACGCGATTCTCTGTTAACAGATAAACAAATAAAGGGAATAGTAAATTACATGTTCTATCATAGTTCAAATTGAACGCACTAAAGTATTTTAAAAACCTTTAAATATTCTGGGTACAATCCTATGATTCGAATTACGACGGCCTCTATCTCTAGATAACAATAACATACAAATACTTCTCCAGATAATGCAAATAACACAAATAACTTGACGTCAAAGATTCCACACGTTACTTCGCAATACTCCACTAAATGCTAGTATATTCCCGTAAAACGAACCGAACTATGGTCGCTCTCCCCTTTTGTTTTCACCCTCTTAGTTTACTAGCTTCTGGTTCTTCTTGTGTGCTTTAGTACTCCAGTTGTTGCTTTCACAAAAAAAATGCTTGACACACAGCTAAAATCTGACTATATATATATACACACTCCACGTGACCCCTTAAAAGGAGCGCTCTGATTGGTAAACTTTCGGCACCCTCTTTGTCCCGAAACCACATTTATATGCAAAGCTGGGTGACGTAACACCGTCGTAAAGCTTGTTTACAAACATGATATTTGCCAACAATGGGTTCCGTGACTAACCAAGGCACTAAACCTAACCCATCTTTGGCAAACAAACAAAACATAACGACAGTCACTAAGGGCGTCTTTTATTGGCTAGATTCTCGACCTCATTAAAAATTTCGCTCCCTTTCTGACACAAAACGCCGAAAGGAAGAGAACCCTTAAAAACACTCAGAAATTAATATATTTTAATCTTTAAAAACAGTAGAGAGACACCGAGAAGGTCCTCAACACATATACACGACAAAAATTCACTTTTAGCACAGAAACAACGTAAAAATACACGTACACGCTTCAACCCTAAGGCGAGTCACTCAACCTAAGAAGGAACTATAATTTCCCTCACACGCCGTACGCATCCGAGACGAAACGTTATAAAACTAGGTACACCCAGAACAGAAACATAACATAAATACACATTTTTTCAACAAACGCCTCAGGCGTTTACAATATATATATATATATATATATATATATATATATATATATATATATATATATATATATATATATGTATATATATATACTGTATATAAGCCTCCTTTAGGCATTATCGGGACCAGATATATATATAAGGATATTTTAGGCATTATCGGGACCAGGCATATATATATTATATATACGGCATTAGCGGACCACACATATTTGCATATTTTTTTAATTTTCTTATGAATATATCTAAATTTTTGGGCAATTTTGATTGAAAGTCAATATTTAAGATAAAAAACTATGCATTAAATAAAAAAATAAATAATCTTTGGATATGCAGTCCATATTTGACAAGTCGAAATCCGATAACTCGAAATATTCGATAACTCGAAGATATTTTCTGGTCACGCGAGTTTTCATAGCCATTGGATAACTCGAACTTTTGATAACTATTTATATATATATATATATATATATATATATATATATATATATATATATATATATATATATATATATATATATATATGTTACAGTCAATGAGCGAAACCCGCCATTTCACGAAAAGGCAAATCATTTTAGCCATTTCGTGAAATGCCTGAAATCATTTGCCGTTTCATGAAATAACTAAAATTTTTAGCCATTTCGTGAAATGGCTAAAATATCCGCTTTGCCATTTCATGGCACACCAGACTTAAAAAAATAAAAATACAGAATAATTTAAACTTTTTATTTGCAAATTTTGACACCATCACCACACAAATGCCAGTGTAACATACAGAAACAACCTTTTTCATACTCTTCGTATTTCTGCGATAATCTTACCGGTTTTTAGTTACAAATACGAATAGTTACACATTTCAGCGAATCTTTATCAGAACAAAATGCTCTCAAAGTTTTACTTTTGTAAATTTGAACTCAATGGTCGAGACTCGGACAAGTCTGACACGTTGTTAACAGGAGCATCTAAGCTACTGGCTGTGATATCCAAGTTACTGGCGGTCATATTTGAGTGAGTGGTGGCAATATCAAACTTGCTAGTTGCAATCACTGGTTTGTCTTGGTGTACGACTTCCTGGCTTGGTTCATCCATTCCCCCCAACCCCCCCCCCCCCCCCAATTCATTTTCATTTTTCTTCTTTTTTTTTTTCTTTTCTTTATATTTTTAGCCCAGCTTACGTTACACGTAAGCTGGGGTATTCCTATCGCTTTGCGGGTGGCGTTCGTTAGTTAGTTAGTTGTTTATTTAGTAAACTTTGGGTCAAAATGCATCCTCTCCTACAATTTTGATCCGATGTCATTTATTTTTGGTATGAGGCATTACTAAAGGGTCGCGCATACGGCTTGTGCTTTTTTAGTCGATCGGGCAATTTTTGGGGAATTTTTGAAGCAAAAATTTCGAACATTATTCAAAATGTATCTACTCCTGCAATTTTGATTCGATGTCATTTATTTTTGGTGTGATGCATCCCTAAGCGGTCTTGCACAGTGGTTCGAAATGCGATCCACGCGCCAACACAATTTAAATAAACATTTGCATTGGTCCAAAATAAGCACCGCACATGAACGGAAGTTAAATATGCACACTGATCCAAAAAAAAAAAAAAAAAACAATCGCGCATCAACTTAACCCAAAGAAACATGCGCACTGGTCTGGAATGAGAACCACGCATCAACACACGTTAAATAAATATGCGCAATGATCCGAAATGCGAACCGCGCATCGACGGAAGTTAAATAAACATGCGAAGTAGTCCAAATTAAGCACCGCACATCACCGCAAGTTAAACAAACATGCGCACTAGTCCGAAAAAGAACCAGGCATCGACGCAAGTTGAATAAACATGCGCACTGGTCAGAAATGGGAACCGAGAATTAACGTAAGTTAAAAAAAAACATGCGCACCGGTCCTAAATGTGAACTGCACATCGACACAAGCTCAATAAGCAAGCACACTGGACCAAAATTAGCACCGTGCATCAACGCAAGTTAAATAAACATGCGCACTTTTCAGTTATGTTGCTTTGCCTTTCATGTACTCAGTTGCAATTACACTACCAGAAACTGGAGTGTTTGATCATTATAATTGCAATCCTAGAGCAGTGTTGTTCATCCAGAAAGCAGTGCAAGGCTAAGGTAACCGAGGAAACACCCAAACAGATCATTTCGCGTTTTGCATTTTTGATTTTAAGGTGTTTTACAAATAAAGAAATGACAGATACCTGGTTGTTTTATTTTTGTTTTGGCATTCAAAATAAAATAAAAAGAGAAATTAAGTGGGGGGGGGGGGATAGTCCTCGGGAGGAATTGTCCTAGACCCCCAAGTGTAATCGGAGAACTTTTGAGCCTGTTTGAGTTAATGATTAAAAGAGAACAAAAGTCTTTTGTAGATGATTAATGTCTGGGTAATATGTGGAGTTCAATGACCCCTTGATATAATAAATAAAAGACCACCAAAACTGTTTCACAGATTGCCTGATTGTATTTGCCATATTGTGTAATGAAGCCTAGCAATTTTTAGCCATTTCATGAAATGGCTAAAATGTTTTGCCGTTTCGTGAAACGGCAAAAGATTTCAGGCATTTCACGAAATGGCTAAAATGATTTGCCATTTCGTGAAATGGACGGTTTCACTCATTGACTGTAACATATATATATATATAACGAGGACTCGGATAATTCGTCCCAAAATTTACCCTCAATTTTTTTCTGTTCTGGTCTTTTAACAATGCAGAGCCATACAGATTAGGCATGCCGCATAGTTAAAACAACACGTTACTCAGGCATCATGTGTAGCGAGATGAAGGGGTTGCATAATGCGCATTGTGGGGCAGTAATGATGGGGTTTAGGGATTATGATTGACATGGTGTTCTTAATACACCGAGTGTCTTAGTGTGCACAGCGTTTTCACTGGCCACTAATCCGGAGCATCGTCTATCACGTACTATGCAGCAAATTAAGATGCCGTTTGTCTTCTATGCAAACTTTGCGTTCCGAAGTGTATATGTTACAGGCAAACTGTCAAATCAGGCGGATTATAATCTGCCTGAAAATTTCAGGCAGATTGTAAAATTCCTAGTTCGACCAGGCACATTGTAATCTGCCTTAAATTTTTAGGCAGATTGTAATCTGCCTGATTTTGGAGCCTGAAAATTTGGCAATGTGCCTGAAATGAAATGAACGTTTGTAATCATGATCATGCCGTGCGATTTGGTTGTTGTCTATTCAAATATGTGATCGCAAGAATAAAAGGCAACTGATGTGATCAATTGCAATTAAATGGGAGTGAACAATGGGTCCGCTCGCGCGTTTCATGCGATTTGATTGCCGTGTATTTTTTATTGTTACTTTTATCGCATGTCTTCATTGACAACCGCAGCAATGTAAAATTAAATGCAATTGAATCGATCTATTGGGTTTTTGAGATTGCAATTAAACGCATTTTTTTTTTCTATTTCTTGTACTAACTAAAAATACATAAAATATGTAACACTGTAAATTTATTTATCAGCTATAAACTTTTCACGCCCCTATTTATACTGTGCACAAAAAATCCCATCAAATACCGGAGGAGTAAGAATTAGAAAGCTACACTGGCATGTCAATCTCAAAATGTAATACATCATAGAGGAGTGGGGGGCTGGGTTGAGATTTATACCATTGCATTTATTTTGTGGTCAATCCAGACATAAAGCAAAGTAATCCGCAAAAAAGTCGCGCATTTACTTAATCGCCAAATTGCAATTAGAAATTGCATTTAAACATATCAATAGCATTATGCAGGTGTAATAACTCAAGGTATAAAAGAAAGCAAGTGGTAAACAAAACACATCAAAAGAACGAGCAAACCGACCACTCACATGTATTTAATTGCAATTAGACACATCAATCACTTTTTATCCTACGATCACATATAGCAATAAATGACAACCAAATCCCATAAAACGCGTGAGTAGATACTAAAAAACTAGTATTATGCATGATCGTAACCGAATATTTTCCTCTATTTAATTGCAATTGATCACATCAATCGCCTTTTATTCTTACAATCACATAATTGAATAGGTAACACCCAAATCGCATGAAACAGCCGGTTATGAATGGGATGGATCATGATTACAAGCGTTCATTTCATTTCAGGCAAATTGTCAAATTTTCAGGCTCCAAAATCAGGCAGATTACAATCTGCCTAAAAATTTTAGGCAGATTACAATGTGCCTGGTCGAACCAGGAATTTTACAATCTGCCTGAAAGTTTCAGGCAGATTATAATCTGCCTGTTTTGACAGTTTGCCTGTAACATATATAAATTGTGAACAATGGTCATGCATTTCAACTTGCAAAATGGCATCAAAACGAAAACACAATGATTACACAATGAACCTTAAGTTCAATGTGTTAAAGCAAATAACGAGTGGCTCAAAAACCAGAACTGAAATAATGACGGAGTACGGGGTATCTAAAAGTACACTTGCTTCATGGATAAAGAATAAGGATAAAATAATCGAATCCGCGACATCTCGCATCTGGACATCTCGCATCTGGACATCTCACATCCGACAACTCGCATCTGGACATCTCGCATCTGGACATCTCGCATCCAAATGAAAAAGTGGACATCTCGCATCCGTGATTTTTTGCTTGATTTATCACTGTGTTTTGGGGCTGGGGGGGTCAGTTAGTCTGGCAACGAACGCATCTCCAGTAAATTCGCCCAGACTTGTTCGTTTTGTTGTTCGTGTATATGAAACCATCGAGGCAACGCTTAGGTTTGCCCCCAATACTTTCGATGAATTCCATTCTAATTTTGCCATTCAATAGCAAAACCCATGATTTTGGACTTCAATATCTTCCCTTTATATAAGGGATGTGGATTCGTGACTACATCTCACCCGCCGCATTTTCGAACCTGTGCACGTTTCCCTTCCAAACCGTGCATCAAAGATAAATTTTTAAAAATTGAATAGATCAGTGGGATTAGTGGATGTGGATTCATTCTTAATACTGATCCGCCGCACGTTCATTAAATGCTTCATGCTTTTAATTTCCTCTTTCGAGGGATTAGCATATGTGGACTCACGCTGCACCGAACGTTGAACTACTCACTATGGCATTCACTGAGTACAAATGTAAGTCTAACTCTTGAATTACTCCGTAAACTGAACTGAGTTTTTTCAGTTGATTATTTCAAATAACTTACGTTTTGGAAACCCCTGTAATTTATTTTCTGTATGAAGTTTCCCAAACACAGTGTTAAAGTTCCCCCTTAAAAGCAGACCAAAATCACAGATGCGAGATGTCCACTTTTTCATTTAGATGTGAGATGTCTAGATGCGAGATGTCCAGATGCGAATTGTCAGATGCGATATGTCCAGATGCGAGATGTCCAGATGCGAGATGTCTGGATACCAAAATAATCAATGGTGTTGAAACTAGCCAATTTGAGCCTGCTCGAAAGCGCACAAGGCTTTAAGGTTCATTGTTGTGTTTGTCCATTCGAAAATTTGACCCCCGGTTAATTGGTACCCTCGGTTAATTCGTACTTTTTCCCTTGGTCCCGAGGAGCACGAATTAACGAGGGGCCCCTGTATATTAAAATTTCTGAAGTACTATTTGACCATGACATTTTGCGGGTGTCAGGGGTTCATTCAAACAGCAGTGATGTTAGAGTTAATGACTGGGCGGGGGAAATCCAAGGATGGCCGCAGGGCCAGTCAGAGAGAAGTCATGCCTAGTCACTCAGCTAGTCAAAGCGAAAGCATTCCTGATCAGAAAACTAGTCGGACAGACCATAAGGCTAGGCACGGGATTTGCCGAATAAACGAGACAGTGAGTCACAAAGATAGTCAATTTGGCCGGACGTCCATCAGACAGAGTACTCGGGTAGTCACAGGATTAGTCACAATATACAGAGAACAGCAAATACTCTCGTGTACTCAAACCATCAATTAAAAGCGTTAAAATACTTACTGCGCTCGCTGTGGAATTTCTCACACGTTTTTATCCCGATAAATAAACTGTCCTCTCTGATCGGTTCACCCTGTGATCAAACAGTAAAACTACTTTTTTCCCAAATAAACAAGTAAATAAATAAATACAATGAAACTAATAAACAAAATAATTTATCCTGTTATCTTAATTTTAATTCTAAACACTTGTAACCATCAATTTCACGTTTTTCTTTTTTTTTCTCTATATTTGTCTTTGGCTCAACTGGACACAAACTGGACACAAACTAGAGCCTCAGAGAGACGTGATGCCCCGCACACCACCTAAGATATCAATGATAAGCAGAGACATGACCCCCGCGTGGCACTTATGACGTATGATATCAGTGATAAGGCACAGACACGATCCCGCGCGTGGCACTTATGAACTACAAGTTCGGCCAGTGCACACAAAACATAAGAGTACAGGCTCATATTATAAACTTTCAATCGATACCTACTTAGTTTCTTGTTTGGTAAACAAAAATAAATGTCTCCCCGACTAAACCCATAATTCCAACCCCCCCCCCCCCCAAAATATAAATCCTTCGTTTAATTACTGAAATAAAATATTCATTTCTGCAAACACAACCATAATTCATTGTAAAAAATTCAAAATAAACAAAACAGATGGTGGTCACTAAAACAGATATAAATGGACGTCTTATGTCATCCGAGTCTGGAAAGTTGTCGCTAAAACGGATTTTACTGTAGGCCTTTCTTATCCAGATCTGAAGTTGGTCACTGCAGTAGTTTTACTATACGTTACATTGTTATCCGGGTCTGGAAGTTGGTCAATACAGGCAGGTTTTACCGTACGTCTTTTTTCCCCGAATCTGGAAGGGGTCACGATAAACGGATCTTACTTCACATTTTTTTATCCAGGTCTTGAAGGTGGTCTGGACTTTTTTTTTTGCTGACCATCATCCTCCACACGCCCCCCCCCCCCCCCCCAGCTATTTAATGTAGGTCCGCTATACACGCAACTCTAACCCTTTTAATCAAGGCAACGGTCACGGTCTGTACCTTACGTGTAGTTATAGCCATGATATACTACCTTGTCTTCGTACATTCCCACCAGCCAAAATGCACAAGAAAGGCATTCTTCATAACTGCGCATCAGATGACGCACCTCGGTGGGGGGAGGCATTTCGGTGCGAAAAATGGTGAGCTTCATCTCATAACACAAGATATCAGATGACCCACTTTAATAGCCAAAAATGCTTCTGCAAACAATGCTGATCGATACAAAATAGCTCCTATATATAGAACGCCTTGGCAACCGAATCAAGTATGCGGCGAAAAAAAAACAATTGTTAGACCTGCTTAGATAATAAATACGACAATAGCATTCCATGACCTCGTAGATAACGACTTCATCATGCACCACAACTGACACTGACCCCTGACTGAGTGGCATATTACGTAACAGCCGTAGATGTGAAATGCACAAAGATTTCAGCCAATAACAAATAGCAATGGACCGACATTAATGCTGCTACTGTTTTGAAGCTTTCTAATGAATGCAGGAACACTCGAGAATCTTCTGGAAAACGCTGAAATCCCCAGCTTAGTTAACACCTATCCTTAGTTAACAAACGAGCCAAAAAAATTGGTGGCGGGGGGGGGGGGGGGGATGGGTTGACGTTATGCACCTTTCTTGATTTTCTATACGTGTTTAATAATGTTTGACCAAAACTGTGCGACTTCCCCGAGGAATAACTACACCAAATTTAAAGTCGATCCAACTTTCCGATGTCGAGCTATATTGCTTAACAACAGATAATTTTTTACCCGTCAAAATTTGAAACAGTCGTCTGACTGAACCAAGGAATATCCATATAAAGTTTTAAGCCGATAGGACTTTCGGTTATCGAGATATTTTGCACACAAGATCTTGTTTACAATATATACATATTTTACGTGATGACGTCATACGCCGTACTTGTTCGTTCTACTCGCGAAAAAATTTTATAGAGTCTTTCGGACATACCAAACAACAATCCCACCAAGTTTCAACTTTCTCTGATGTTCAGCGTCTGAGAAATTTCGCACACAAGATTTTTACGTAATTACGTCATACGCCTCCCTAATCATGTGACATGCTAATCATGTTGAAAGAACCGTCCGACCTAACCAAG